>LD343291.1:62194-76187 GCA_001465055.1 Ptychodera flava
CCTTGTATTCCTGCTTGGCATTGAACTTGACACACACCTTCTCATTTTCATCTGAAGATATCTGATTCAGAGAAAAACGAGAGAAAGTTTGTATCTTATTGAGTACTTCACAATCTGACCATGGAGATAAGAAATATCATTGAGAACAAAATGGCACTTTTCTTGATATTCAACAACTTTGGGTTCTCAATTTCAATGTAATCTTTGCAGGGCGCGCCCACTCTTTCAAACTGTTTTACAATGTAGCTCTGAATTTACTGGACTATATACCATGGCCCTAATATTTTTTGAACATATTATAACATGATATTCACTGCATTTCATGACACCAGTATCGCCACTGTTTGCAACAGACATTAGTTGTGCAGGTTAGTCCAGATTCAAATTTGCTTTCCTAAGTTGAGATAGAAACAGCTTCTTAAGTCTAAAGGAGCTAGACATAAAGGTACGCTCAAATTCCAACCTGCAAAAACTTACCTCATCAACATAGAAGATCACCGATCTGTCTGTTATCTCATATCTCTGCACCGGTGAGTCAACATCATTCAGAATCTGAGGAAAAGAGATAAAAAGATCACTTACGGGACACATACATTTGAGTACTGACTCAATTTACACCATGCAAAATGGCACATACCATGATCAATCTTTGAATACAATTGATTTCTTACATGCTTCAAATTCACTTTCACCGCTGATCTATTTGCATTTTGAATATTTTAATCTCACTTAGTACATCAGAAGCTGTACAGAACTTGACACATTATTTCAAGCTGTGTGCCATGCATATAGGAACAGCTGCCATCATCATGGATGCATTGTCCTTAGTATCATAAAGGACCGTCGATAATAAAAGCTGACGCATGACAAAAGTAATTCTTTCATGGGGGGTGGAGGGGTAAAAGCTCATTTTGTTGTGTGTGCATAAAAATTGCGCATAAGGATTTTCGTCCATTGTTTTCGAAGTGTGACTTTGCAGTGAGAACGCAATACTACCTTTGCCTTCATTGAGAACAAAATGACCACAAAATACGGAGACAGAGAAGACAACGAAAAGACATAAATGTGAAATAAACACTTGTATGCTTTTTCATTGTGAAACATGTACGTGAAACATTTTCCTACGTGTGAAATACATTAACATGTCCTGTGTCTTGAAAAGTGAAACACATAAAGTGGAGGTTTATTAATTAATGTGCACTTCCGGTATTTTTTCACAGGAGTACGGATTGGAGAGGAGCGTGTGGGTTTGTCAGAAACGGCATCATAATACGAAATAGACTTCGCATAAGAACTTTGGTTTTGAAGGGGAGGGAGGGGGTTTCAAGTAAAACGAAGGAATTACGTTTCTTGTGCATCAGTTTTTATTATCGACAGCCCCTAACCCCTCTGTGTACCTACTTTAATGGGCCTCTTTCACACTCCATAGTAAGTACAAGACCACAATCCGTATTACAAACACTGCTCAAGTTCCATTAACATCACACACGATCAGTGCAGGCATTGGAGAAATATTTTATACTAGCTAGTTTTTTTTGTCGGTTTTTGAATGTGAACAATTGTACTTTCTACTACCATTTTTTTTTCCTTTTTTATGTAATGTCTCTGGGCCTTGAGCCTGATTTAAATAAATAATAAATAAAAAACAATGGCACAACAAAGATAAAGGTTACTAGTCAAAATTCCACATACCTTTTCCAGATCTTCCTTGATGGGTTTAAATCCAGTGAACAGACCTACATCCATGATTGCCATGCTAGTTTTGCCTTCTCTCTTGTATCTGCAATGACAAATGAGCAGAAATTCAAGGTTTCAATGAGCGATCAAGCTGGTTCTGAGAACCGACACCAAACAGAAGGAGCCGACTGGATTGATGAACTACAGCAATAAAGTACCTGTATTTCATGTCAGCCATACGGTTCATCTAATCGACTTTGCTGTTTTTTCAGTCATTGAACCATAAGATGGGACTAACAGCCAGATATCTAAAGTGACAGAAAAAAAATCACTTGGCCGAGACGCATCAACTGTGAGCTTGGGAAAAATAGCAGTATACTGCTGATGTGAATGTGTGTTTTTGATAAACTTGCATGTCCTACCTTGCGCACACTTCAATATTGACGACATAATTACTGCGACCGTCACCAGCCTGTCGACCAACTCTTGAGCGACCAAGAATACCCCCTAAGTCCAGAATGCGGCCTACTCTTGGCTCTACTGCTTGTATGTCAATGTCAAATGCACACTGCTCTATGTCTGTTCGAGGGACATTGTAACGCACTTCAACTTGCAGTTGTCCAGTACCAGTACCTCTTGTGTCAATTTGGAGTTGTCCGATTAGGGGAACCTATAAAAAATAAAGGAGTTCGACTTTCATGTATGCACTGTAGACAATCTGTTGACTTTACAATGTACTAGAGGCCCCAGTGTCCTCTGGGAAAGTTTGAGGAACAGTTTTAAGCTCTCTGATCCGAGGCCTGTATTACCCGTAAAACAATTGAAGATGCACTGACGCACTAAAGATAGCAAATTAAGACTGCAATTAACATAAATACTCTATGCACTTACTGTGAATTGGATATCTTTCTTTCACTGAAACTACCAGGGGGGGAATAAAGAACTTAAATTTTCCTCTCCAGGCTTACCTGACTGTGTTGCTCGATCAGTGCATTGTCATTCTGAATCAGGAAATTTCGCACGAAATTTGGATCCTTTGAAGATTTGACCTCACACTGAAGATCAAGTTCAGGAGTGTCTGTTTGGGCAGTGTACTGAGCTAATGCTTGCAGTGCCATTACAGTGTCCTATAGAAAAAAAATAATTGCATGGCAGAAATGTCAAGAATGTCGGCAAAGAATTGTCAGTTTGGTCTTGAGAGGTCCATTGACTTTTACTCACTATGAACTCATTATAGTACAAGCCATAGTTTCAGCTGTTTATGCCTTTATGTCTGTGGAGTTGTGTGGTTATATGAGATGGACAAGGTGATTTTTTTACGTGAAAATTTCTCACAAATCTTTCAGTTAGCATAGAAAAATGAAGGTCGAATACCAACCTGAGTTGATACAAAACCACCCTGTGAATTTCTCTGCTTGGTCAACCATACAACGATGGGGTTGCTGTAACTGATGTCACCGAGCTTCAGCTGAGCCAGCAAAGCATAGCTTGTTGTCTCCACGGCGATGGCCGATGGTTTTCTGGAGTACCAGTAAGGCTTGTTACCGCTGCCAAAGCTGGAATCGTCTGTGTTCCAGTATCTCATGTTCTTGGCTGTGAAAGAAACAAATTTTCAAATTTGGAACTGAGATACAAAGTCAGACATCTCTTAATTACCATTGACATGGATGTGGTTCTGCACAGTGTTCCTGTTAAGGCTTATTTGCACGCTATTTGTCTCCTACTGCCCTCGCAGTGGAATTTCATGTGTTTTGTGTAACTTTACTCACAGTAATTTTGATTGGTACATCAGTTTGGTAGAATTTAACATCAAAACTCAGGGCAAAATGTGTGGGCACCTGTCAAACATGTGTGAGTCTCAAGATCGTTAGGCTCAAGGAAACTCCAACTCAACCCCCTACACCAGCCCAAATCTGTAGAGGATCCTGATAAGATCCCACAGAGGTGTATTCTTTGGAGGGGTATTACAAAAGGGAGGGGAATGGAGGTAAAGAAAGACCTCTCAGGTGGGAATGCAGAGAGTGCCATCAACAAAGAAACTTTTGGTCTACTTTGTTTTTATTTTCATGTGCCAAAAAAACCCCAATTTTCTTAAACAGTTGAATGTTGCTGAACTCTTATAACATTGCAGTCAAGTATTCCATGTTTTATGAGGGCGCTACACCCAACACAGCATATTTTGCTCAAAAATCACTTTTTTGCAAATATTTATTCAATTTTAATTTATTTGTTAACTCAAGATTAAAATATTGGTTGGGTTCACCTTGTAGCTTGTCAAGCATTTTAAAGTTACGTGATCAAGAAGTGTTAATTTATGCAAATCACCCGATTTCCTGGCTTCTTTTTCCTCCCAATTTCGAAATTTCCAAAGAATTTAACTCCACTCTGGCTGGGTCAAATTTTCTGAAATTTTCACAATTATGTGCTTTAAAAACTATATAACAATAAGACAATTTGTTGGCAATAAAGTTATTACATTTCAAATAAGAGGCATTTTAATTATGCTTACCTTGATTTTAATCAATTTTTTTGAGTGTCAGTCTTTAAACCTTTGCCATTTTAAAATGAGGATAAATAATGCAAAATAAATTTTTTTTTTTCTACATATACTCTTCTTCCAAGTAAAATATTACATTTGAGAAAATAGCGTCAAGTTTTTGACTTAAATTAACTTTTATCATTAATACCAAAATTGAGGTTTTTTACCCCAAATATACACCCATTTCATCTTTTGACTAAACTACTGACCATACTAAACTTTAGAGTCTCTGATTTTTGAAAATATATAGTGTGAGGGGGTTTCCTTGTCATCTTTGATGAGAAATATTGCTTTGAAAAAACTGTTGGCACCATGCAGTTCCACCTTAAGCACTCACCTTCATCAAACACAGCAAGGTTTTTCAACATCTGATTGGCTTCTCCTGCCTTTTCACTGTTAGTCAGGGCTAACGCGTATGTCACTATTGCCACTGTGTACGGTCTTTGTAGGTTAGGAAGTTCTCGTTCTAAGTAGCTCTTGGCACCCAGCTTAGCTGTAGTCATCTCCTAGGATGGACAGATCAGAACAAAAGTTGTCTGAAACATGCACTATGATATTCATAAAATTGTTGAACTCTCTTCTTTAGAGGTGTGCAGTTGCCTATAATCTAAATATGCCCATATATGATCAAAGGGGCATTCCTTGGTATTCAAAATGCCAATGTGAGGGTGCTGTTTTTAAAAAGCGGCCACCCGCTTAAACTCTGTGATTGGCTAGATTTTCTCTTTCCATGGTAACTGTGGCAAAATTGGAACAGGTGACAGTATACCTTTAAGTATGATCTCTCTACTGGGGGCAAAGCAAAGATGTTTGGGTAAAGGTAACCTGAATTCCTTGAGATCTACCGACCTCACAACTCTGTTGTAATACATGAAGTACATTTGATGTGCTGTGTAGTTTTGGTTGAGGCAGGTGAGACATTCTTTATAAACTGAAATTTGGAAGACGGACCGAGAGCGAAGGCTCTCGAAATACACTAATGTTAATCCTTATCATTGTGATATTAATAGATGCCAGGCATGCATACATTGCTTGTCAAAAAGAAACCTAGATGACATTAACTGAATCCACAATAGTTATGGCATTTGCAATAGACTTACAAGTGTAGAGGCCCATATTGCATCTTTTATTTTCACGCCATTTAACATCACGGCAAAAGTATATTATACTTGGCCTATGCAATGCAGCAATACTGTTCAACATTAACTTGGGGGGTTCGTTTGCATGTATTCACCACTAAAAGAATCCTTAGACAGCTTCTGGTTTCTATCATTTGTAGCCCAGTGTTGCGCTTTATAAATGAATGCCTAAAAAGAAAATATCAAGGGGAACTTCCCTAGCAGGACATTCCCAAGTATGTGTCGCATAAAAGAGAAATATATGACCGACTTACCCCAGCATCACAGTCACACTCTTCCAAGGCAATCAGTACAAAGGCAGTGAAAGATGGAGCACCATGGACACCACCCTACAAACAGTGAAATATACATACAATATGAAACAAAGATCAAAATGTGAACTAAAACATTGCATTGTGTTTTTTTTGCAAAGTTTGAAGGTGGCAGGATTTGTGTTCAGCTTACTCGGGCTCTGATTGGTCATTTGACCGACCAATCAGTTCCTCTGTGTTTATACATGTAACTGTTGGACACTTTGTAGTCAAAGCTCATAACCTGGCAACTCATAAAGCTATCTTTGTAGATTTTATTTTAACTTTTAATGATAACTATGAAAACATGTATCCATTCATCAAACCAGCAGCTATCTACCAGTAAACATCAACTACACAGAGTCAAAAGAAACAATCTATTCTGTTTAAAGTCAATTACCAAGTAAGAGTAAATTTAAGAATTTTTTGTTAGAAGTCTCCTTGACTTTAGAACATTTTACACATATTGTATGGTGCTAACTAAAGGAAATCCTAAGAAATTCCTAGGTTGACTCAAAGTGTAAAGAAAATACCAATTGAAAACTTAAAATGACCCTTGTGTTCCATCATTGGCTAATTTCTTGGATATACATTCATGTACATGTCTACATTTACAAGAGGCATGAGAGAGGAAAGTTCCAATGGCTAGAATGGAGCAAGATCACAAAAAAACATTTGTTAAGGTAGTATGTGCCTTGAGAGTCAGAGAACTGTTGCTCACACTTTCCTAAATGTGATCAACTATTCTCCTATCAGATGAAAAATAAAAATCCAGTGTCACTTTGCAAATATGGTCCCAGAGGAACAAATTACCAAACATTTGCGCATATTTGAAATTAAAATTGGCCACCATCTCTCTCTTAACTGCAAGGAGAAAAATGATTTTGGTTTTTGAAAAACTAAGATGGTGAACATTTTTCCCACTCAAAGAGCTTTAGAAGGAGTTCCCATCAGAGTTAGATCAGAAAAGAATTGTTTGAGAGTTGGAAAATCTGTCACCTAAATGCATTCTACCTTAAAAGATGGGAATGTAACTCACTGTCATTTCTTTGTGGTGCACCATGTAGTTTTCCCTGAATGATCCATCTTCATTCTGCATTGTCAAGAGCCAGCGAGTGGCCTGACATATGACTTGCTGGTCGACGAAGATGAACTCTTTGGCTTGGCAGAAAATCTTCATGGAAAAGGCCGTCAACCTGTGGTAGCAGAGATCAGTTAGCCAGTTGCTGTATGATAAGAATATGCTAAGCTAAATGCACATATACCTCAGGGACGTCAGACTTTTGCCACTGCAACTCTGTCAATACTTTCCGGATACAAGACAAGAGATCACACTATTTCGTACCACATTCACACAAAATTGAATATTCAGGGTTGTCTCAAAAGAGTGCAAACATACAGAATGATGTCCTGAATTTCAAATATTTTTTTTTGCAGCAATTTTGGGTTGAGTGTAAATGTCTCATCAATTTATTTGCATAATGACTGCTTATATCTATGTGATGACTGAGAAAGAAAGTTTAATATTTTTAAAAATTTCTTTGAACAGAGAATAAATAAAGGTTTAACGCGTATAATCATTTTGGTATATGCATGTACACTTTCTTTACAAAGGCAGTTCTGTTTCCTTGAGTGCAACTTGTTTGATTTTATCAGTGCATGTGGGCTCTAAGACGTGTTTCTTTCTGCGTGTGACTGCAGTATGATCCAATGAGAAGACTAGCATTTACCAGGTACTGCAAGCCCTGCCCGCCCAGACAGAGAAGCAACCAGTGTCCTTATTACGGTAGGTCAATTCACGATTGTATCCTGCAAGAGAGACGGAAAATAATATTCAGTTGTACCTGAAGCACCTGTAATCTTAGTCATCTACATGTATGTCTACTACTTGCAAGCCAATGCTAACATAGCAGCGTGTTATCTGGCCAGTTCATGTGATCAACAGTTCACGTTGTAAAACACTTGTGGTCAAAGGGAATCGAAAATGTTCCAAACAAATTCACACATTCCACCAGACTGGCTGTTGTGACTGTTTGTACTTGTACACAATAGGGCATATATTTACTATAGGTCGATATCAGCTGATCTCCTTTTCACATGTACATGTAACACACAAGCTAATTTGATGAATCTTTTTAATATACATGTATGGATACATGGTACTCCCTAATTGTGTTGTACTTGCTCTAAAGCAAAATATTGCCAACTTATAATGGGACTGCACCATTTGAATGGGGGGTGACCCCTGTTTGAGTTTACACTTGGTTCCAACCAAACAGTTGGCAAGTATGGGCCTGCACAATGGGGGTGAACTCTGTTTCTCTGTAATGGTTCCAACGGAAGAGTTAACAACCATGTGACTGACTACACAATAATGTAGAGCTTAGCACAATCAAGGTTTTAGTAAGTTCAAAAGCCATCATTCACTGAATACATTGCACTTATTTACCATCTCTGATGAACTTAAAAGCTTTCTTTTCTATGTCTTCGGTGACTTGGTTAGTTCTTGACAAGTATAACAGGACATAGATATCTGGAGCCAAGCCAAGCAGAGTCTGTTCTCCGCATCCAGTTGGTTGTCTCAGTAATGAGTGCAACCCATTTCCTTCAATGACAGCCTTCACTGTTGGACCCATTAAGCTGCCTGTGAATGAAATGTAGGTGACAAAATAAGTTGTGTTGGTGAGATCAACAAAACATCAATATTCAACATTAAAACTTTTGATATTTAATTGAAAACACGGCATTGCACTATGTGATTTTTTACGGAAAATACAATATTGTATGGCGTGGTCTTTACAACTTACAGCAAATTTCAGCATACATGTGAAAGTTAATCTACAGATAACTATAAATAATACCCGTATCAAATGACCCGTTCTGTAGCTGAGCAAAGTGACACAAATCACACAAGTATCATATACACCCTAGACTTTCAAGGAAAGCAGAACACTGACTTTGAAACATAACAGATGCTGTAATGTATCATGATTCTGTTGAAATGTACACCCACATTCCATGGGCCCAGGATTACTTACCAATCACGTTGACGCCACATTTTGCGGACCCTGGGACGACCTCATCAGGCAACCTAATATCCAACAGATTTATCTGAAGTTGGTCTTCCTTTACCCGGAACTCTGAAAATCAACAAAGAGTAAATGTGGTTTAAACGGAGATTGTTTGACCAAAAATTTAAATTACCCTAATAAAAGTCAACCCAAGGAACCTGCCTTTTTCAATTTGAAAGCAATCAGACGAGTGTTTTTGAAAAGCAGCTGAGAATTTGAAAACTTGATGGACGCCGCCACCACTGAGAGAATTACATGTAAAATTTACAAATACCTTCCATTGCCTTCTGCAATAATCTCCAGGAGTTCTTTTTTATATTAGACTTGTATCAGGATAGTCACCCCCTGGATGGTTACCACCCAGAAATAGCTTAAAGGTAATGGATTTGGGTGTGTGTTCAGAGGGTAAACAACCCAGGGGACTACTGTCCCTGAACCATTCAACATGAATTAAACCACAACACGAACTGAGCTGTTGAAAGACGTCAACACGGAGTCTGGAGTGAAATGTCATTGTATACAGACTTGACTGCAATCTAGTACTCACCATCGCTTTGAATGGCGTTATCTGCATTGGGTGGTTGACCGTTGCCGCACTTATCGTTGCCTGCCTCGCACATCTGACCGGCAGGATCCAAGACGACTGAATGGACAAACGTTTTCTCTTGTCCTTCAGGCTACACACACACACAAAGGGTGAGAAATACGGTCATGAGGACTAAAAATACTTAATAAAACGATGAGCTACAATGATATCTGAAAACGTTCAGTATAGTTAAAAAAATGTGATATTGTTGAGATTGAGGAAACACTAGGGTATTTGTTGACAAAAGCATACATACAGCTGTCAATCATTAGATGTGTATAGTCATGCTCTACTAGGAATTGGCAGAAATGTCCACTTGTTACATTTTCATTAGTATGAACATATGCACCACCAACATAAGTGCATATGAACTTCCTGTGCAATAAATTTGGTTGCTATAATGACAGGTACTGTAAATCCTGTACTGAGTTAAATTCTCAAGAGTAGCCTTCAGCCTAAATGACAGTAACTTTTGACAACTTTTTAAATATTTTTACTCCGTGAGCATATTGACAGCTGTTTTACACTGCCCACTTCCTACATTCCAAATAACTAGTATTTGGCTTGTCCAAACAGCCTGCTGATATGTGATCTGCTCTCGGTCTGTTTCGCTGAGGCAACTGTCACTGTTTCTAATCGGTGTGGGCACATGTACATAACTGATTCTAAAGCATCTCTTCTACCTACCACAACTCTAAGCAGTTTTTCCACAATATCTCCTCCAGCAGGACTGAATGCCTTGATGCGGATGGGGATTTCTCCAACTTCCATGGGAATGACAGGGAAAGTGACTGATGTTGCATCGTTGCCGGGGACATTGAATTGTTTTCTTTGGCTCTGTTCACCGGGTCGGGCACCAGCACACAGTCCTTCAACTCCTTGTAAGTAGACACGTACCTTTGAATACAGAAACCTCACAAATTAGCTCACACCCAAAATATATAATGCACATAAAAACAACTCTAAGGTACTCGGACTGTCCCAACTCTCGCCTCAATTTATTACAATGTAAATTCTTGAAAAGTCCAGTGCAAAATTGGAAAATCAGGCCAAACAAGGCCAAAGGTCAATTCTTTTCATTCCAGGTCTCCTGCAAAAGTGATCCTGCCATCCATGGTTTTTCATTGTATCTTCTTGGTTTTTTTATATGTTGAGCTGACAAGCTCCAAGCACCAGCATAATTCTAACAGGCAGCATAACAATGATGGTGATAACTTCTCTGTTCAGAACTACACAGAGCACACAAGAAATTCTACTGACAATGTCACATTTTCCGTTTTGCGTAGTATACCATAATTATTTTACAATTAATTTTTTAAGTGAGTGTATACAAAAAGGCTGAGACACCGCTCATCTACATGTAGACTGACACATGAGAGGATGAGGAACAAAACTTTTTATGATCAATGAGAGGAGCCTTAATTCAAAATGGTCATCTTTTCACTTTTGTTTGGTATGATTTCACACTTTTGAGTTCTTTGCATTGACCAATAAAATATCTGTGAACTGGCGATAAGTTTTTTCAAAGGATATGCATGCAAACTTACCACTAGTTCATTATCACCGTAATTGAAAACGGCTGCTTGGATCTCCACCTGTTCACCGCGAACCACAGAATATGGCAGGTTAAGGGCTATGAAGAATTCTTTGAATGCAGTCATTTCGAAGGGCTCAGCAACGCACATACCGGACTCCCTTGAAACACCCACGGCCTGAATAACCCATGTGGTTAGACTGCTAGGTACTGTCACATCAAGAGAGAATTGTCCGGTTGCACTGCAACACAATCAGAATGATGTGAGATAAACTTGTTCAATATTTCATGTTTTAAACTCTAATGTGGAAATTACACTTGAACATATCAGACAGGAAATGTCATGAAAGAAAAACAAATATTCAAATAACGATATATTACAAGCCATTTGAACTAATTTGAATGAGTACGCTTGTAAATGGCCTGATAACATTTTTGATTGAAAATGGTCCAATCTAAATGCAACTTCAAAAATCTTTTGCATGATGCAAATGAGATTGAAAATGAGTCTAATTATCATGGTACTGTACACTTTACAGCAGCCAAATTGTATGTTAAGCTGTGTACTGACAATGTGGTGATTGTATTGATGTCACAGTCATTTTGCTCATTGGATATTATGGCCGATCAGCTTTTTTTTACCATTGAGAAAAATGTCATGGAGTTTCACTTACTCCACCACATGATCCTCGAATATCCATGTCTCTGGAAAGTCAGATCGGACTTGTATATCAGACTCATCTTCAAAAATGTTGTCTGGATTGGTCCACTCATCCTCAAAACCACCAATACGGCCAATTCTGTCAGGTTCAAAAGTTTCTTTGCAGCAACGAAGGAATGCTGCGATCCTGTCGTCTTCCTCGGAGGTCTGTAGTTGATCCATGATTCTCCTAGCTCTGTTGTCACAGTTTGTCTGATCTGGGTCAGGCTCCTGACCACGAATGCAGTAATCTCTCTCTTCTCCTTCGTAACTGTTAGCTGGAAAACAATATCAGTCACATTAAAAACATTCAGGCCAAATTTTTGGAGGTGATTACATTGTTCTCCTAAGTTCTTTGTTGGATTTCAAAATCACTAATTAAAATCACCATCTTCTCCCGTAAAAAAAATATTCCATACAGTAATTACAACTGTCAACAAACTTGGCCTTAAAAAGAGGAACAAACCAGTAACACTGATTTTAAACATGTCTGATACATAATAATAATCTAATAAAACTGAGTACACTATGTTTTGGATAACTTGTTGATATATTACGGTGGAATATTGTACCTCAGGGGCAGATATTCATATTGTCAAATTTTTACAATGCTTTCCTGGACTACCACTTTTGTGGGGTCAATTTAAAGTGCTTAGTAGTGTTTTCACAATCTTAGATTTTGAGAAAGAAACTCAAGTTTTTCCACGACACATTTTTATGTGGGAAGTATTATAATAATAATAATAAGTTTTAGGGTCTGCCAGTTTTGAGGAACATACTACATTGAGTGAATTGGGAAACTGTTGCTGAGGCAACAAGTCTACTTTCTTTGATTCTGTGCCTCATTTTCACCTCACTAAAGTATGCAGATGCAGCTTTAAGTGACTGATGATCCCGACATAAGAAATTGTGTGTATACTGTACACTATATATGCATCAAGTGAAATGATGAATGTCAGAGCTATTTTGTACAGATATTGTATATGTACGTACCCAAGTCACTGAGATCCCTACGCCTCCGACGAGCAGCAGCGGCAGCAATACAACCATATGCTATGTACAAATTATAAGAAACCAAGCGACTATATTAGACATGTTCTATGTATCAAAAAATCTGCATGCAACATTGTTACCATGGAAACTATGTAAAATTAAAGAAAGGCCGGGATTTTAAGACCCACTGAACAATGTTGAAAATGATCCTGGTACAGTGCATACAATCATCCACTGTTGAGCATGATATGAAAGTGTTGATAATGTTGAACAAAGTCATTTCATATATATTACAGAACATGGAGGTTAAAATTAATTTATTTAAAAACAACCGGAATATTGACTTCAAAGATAACTGTTACCTTCTCTCTTTTCCATGTCTATGCCAGCATTGGTCATCACCATAATACCTGAGTCCTGATGACGAAAAGAGCAATGACTTGATGTTATTGAGTCAGAGGTACAGAAAGTAAGTCACCTTTAAAGTGGCGATGTTGAGTCTTGGAGTATCACATTTGTTTGATTTGTATTATTTTAGAGGTACATGAAAGTAATGCTACGCAACACAGTTAAATTCTGCAGAAAGATGTGGTTGACAAGTGTTGCCCTCTGCTCTGTGTACAGATAAGATGTCTGACAGAAGTACTGCGACGCTATTTTTGATATGCACCAAAGAAATACACCACAATATTGATGAGCTACTGATGACGGCTCCCACAAACTGCAGAACTTGGCATCTAGTACAGTCCACTTTCAGTTTATACTAAACACTCACTGTGTGATACATGGATGTTACTTGAATTCAAAGTTGATTTAAAGAGTCGCACAAAATATGCTCACGATGGTGGAAAATTGAGAAAACCAACCTCAAAAACTTGCTTGCTGTCTTGGCCACCACCTGGTCCACAACCGAGATCGAACTTATCCATGGATTGGAACATCTGAAAAATTGAATAGGATAGCATGTCAATGATACATTTCATATGGGTACGTTCATTCTGTGACTATAATTGTGAAATTTAACAAAAGTACAATTTCAGAAATGATGGCTTCAAGTTTTTATGTTAATGCCCGGTCAAATGAATTTTCTGTCACAGGCAAGCATCAAAAATGGTAGCATTGAGAAGAATCTGTTAACCATGCTCACCTTTTGGCGTGTCAACCTGTTTGCATTGTTCAACAGGTACACTGCCTTGTCTACAGCCAGCAAGCCAACCAGAGTGTGTGGGTCTGCGTCGACCGTGATCTTTGCTTCGTCACCAGGTTTTCTCTGGGCATGATTGGCGGTGACCACCATCTGCAAAGTAGCACAAAAATAGGAATTTCAGGATGTGATCTGAGTATCAACATACTTGAGAAAAGAACTGGCATTATAGAATAATTGCTAAAAGTATGATTGAGAGAGTTGCAAATACCACTGTAATTTATTGGCATTTCTTGCTAATGCAAAGAGCTTCTTTCTTG
>LD343293.1:17261-27625 GCA_001465055.1 Ptychodera flava
TGTAACCTAATTTATTTTGTCAGACTATTACATTTGTTGTCAGTATAACTGTAAAGTGTGAGTCGCTGTGATTAGATATGTAAGACAGACATTTCCAAGGTTGCAGTTTTGTAAGAGATGGAACCCTCAGATGTGAAAAAAAGGATCACTGCGAAAAACAGAGTTAATTCTAGGACGTGCCATTGCGCAATTCGCGCAAAAAAATCTCGAATGGCCCTCATTTCTACCTTTGATGCGCCACTAAGGGCGCAACATTTTATGAATGGGTCGGTCGATCACGCAGAGTTCACTTAGTTCATACATTTACGTAGCTCCCCGAAGGTCATAACCTCAGTCGTAGTGTGCCATGTAAAACGATTCAGTTACCCTTCGACCTTTGCCCACTACGGCATATATGCTGGTGCATAGGAAGCTGGGTAGAAAGGACTGATGTAGGGGCAATGGTGTATTGGAGCCGTGCGCATGTGGTACGATCGATGAATGTAAACAACGGCTCCGGCCGCCGCGGTATCGTGAAAAGCTAGTCGCCGCTGAGATTTTTAACGCCAGTACTATATAATAGTTGATGAACCCAGGATGATCGGGCAGTCCCTTAAATTGAAGCGTTTGCAACGTCCATCGTCCATACCAGCGAAACGTTGAACACTGCAAGGAAAGCATTCATGCTTGGCCGGCCATATGATCGTTTTGAAGAGCAACACAGTTTAGGTCGGACATATCTCGTTTTCCAGAGTAGCCAGGTCTATGCATAGAACAACACCGCTGTGTAAAACCCTATGGTCAGAACCAATGATCGTAAATTTGCTAATACATAGGCCTACAAGTTATGTTTAAAAGTTGATGTATCGATCACTTTATGTAGGTCGTACGGGTTACACTCTCGTGTTGTATCAGTGTGATAATTGTCGACCAGTGCAAATCGGGGGCCACTCGGAGAAATCCTACCGGTGCGCTAAGTTTTGATCATGATCGTTTCCACAGTCAAAATCACAGGCCGTAGTAATTTGTACAGTTGTTAAAGTCCGACATCAATAATTCATCACATAAGTTACGTAAACAATTGAATCAAACCAGTCGGTTAGTTTGCTGCTGCCATTGTTGGGCCTGTTGCGTATACGGGGCACAACTTTGCTGTAGGCTTCGTTGGTTACAGGTGGCCCGATCTCTAGTATTCTCCTTTTCTTGACTTGATAGACTATGGTATTTTCAGCAGAAAATTCAAGGGTTTTACGTGTGATCATGACGGCCCCCGATTTTCTAAAATGGCCCCCTTGGGACAGGAGTAGGGGCCCACAGTGGCCCCTTGTTTTTACGTCCTAGAATGAACACTGGAAAAAGATTCCTTTAACTTAAGCCAAATGTTGTTATCATGTTATTATTATCTGTATGAAAATCAATACATACAGGAGAGTCCGGCTGTAGGAAGAGAATTTGCTTAAGTAATCTGGACCTTCTGACCTCCATAATCTTGCTGTATTTGCTTACTAAGTTACTCATATGACATTTGTGCCATACATATGTGTGGTCAGGATAATCCTTCACATTTTCTTTAATAATTTACCTCTAATCACATTTTAATGAAGTGTTTTATAATATGTGTGCAGATTGTCCATTGTTCAGGCTCATGTTGTTTCTCTCCAAGCAGTGATTAACTGCTCTTTTTAACCCTTTTGAGTGCCAAAGTCAACTTTTGTTGCCTTTATAGAATATGACATACCCAGCAACTTTTTCAGATCTAGACAAGTTTTTTCAGATTTTTCCCAAAATTTTGGTCAAAAATGGCAGCCATTGAAATGTTATATCCATTTGGTCCAAAATTATAAAAAAATTACAGAAAAATTCATGAAGATTGGTAAAATGTTACACTGAAATTTTGGTGGGAAAAATTACAGCTCTCAAAGGGTAATCAGTACCATATTTCACCTTTGTACATCAATGTGATCATAGCTGAATTATTTCAAGCCGTCATGAATAATGTAAGCAAGACAGTGTTGTTAAAAATCATTCCGTGTAACAGCATGGTTTTGGGGTCTTCATAGTATCAAGTGTTATCAGGAATGTGACGCAGGGCATTAGAAGTGGATAAAGTTGGGCACTTACATCCTGTGTAATTGGTCTTGCTGAACTTGACCTCCTAGTGACAAAGAACCAGCCATGAACAGGATAAACTTACTCTTCAGATTTAAATTTTTTCATCAATGTAGTCTCGAGATTTAGACCTGTAAATAATCGCAAGATTTTGATCTTGAAAAATCTGTCATTTTAGGATAACTTTGCCTGAGTGTTTGTTATCTGCGTTTGCACTCTGCCGTTTGCTGTGATCAATACTGCTTACAGAGACGTATCTGTTCACTACAATGGTGGCGGAGGTCAGAGATCAGAAGTGTCTAATCCCAGATGACAAGTGTTTGAGTCGCGCTTCACATACACTCCTTTTTCCTACCACTTTATATTAATCCTATCACTGTACATGGCATGATCAGTCTACTTCACCAACCACTGAAGAGATATGTCCCGTGAGTTAAAACCATGCTGCATGCCACCAGGTTAATAGAAAGTCTCTTGACTCAGCAGTGTAAAATGTGCTTATTCGTAAATAATACATGTGATTGAATTTTCCTGAATCAGAAGTGTTTGTTTATTAGCATGACAACCTCTCAGGAGACAAGATCACTGCCTTCATTTTCCCGTTGTTATCTGTTTGAATCTTTTGTGTGGCAGCGTAATGTTACATATTGACCTCCGAATAAGTCTAGAGTTTGTGTACCGACACCGACCCTTTTACCCCATTTCCCAGTATAGAGGTCAAACTTAACAACACAAAATAATGGAGAGATACTGAACTTATGTTAAGGAAGGGTCAAACCCACTGACCAATACCACCCAACAGTTGTTATCCCGCAAATGTTTTAACCCTTTCACTGTTACCTTCTAATGACTCTGTATTGGTCCAATCATCAGCGTTTTGCTAAGTTTGAGCACCAAACTATCAAAATACGTAGAACAACTGGATTTGCCCATACTTGACAGTTTTAAACTTTTATCAGTGAGTAGACCCGAAAAGTCCCAGACATGGTACAAAAAATTATTCCAAGGTTGACATTGCATCCTGACAGCTATAACAATCATAGACATCTTTCAGTGTTTTTCCTGAGATTGGGGAACACTGTTGAATGATTTGGGAACAGTAACATTCTTGATGACCTGTAATCTTGTTGCACCGATATACCAAGGGGAACCCATGTGAAATGACTGTGGAATCCCGGATAGCATCGACCTGCTTACTACCCTTAACTAAAACACAGTCTGTCTTCTGTGCATCTGAGTTGTTTACTTTTAAATATATATCAAGTACTGAGGACAGTTTATATCTTAATTACCATACCAGTCGCTGGAGGTGTCTATCATGTAGATTATTCAACATAAATGTCATCATTATTTCTGTTCTTCCTTTCAGATCGAGAATATTTCCAAAGTGACTTTGCAGTACCAAAGCGAGATTTTCATTGGACTCTGCTGATATTTGTAAAGTTATATTTCTACGCACACATTTTTTGAAGATTTATCGAACTTCTATATTGTACAGAGAGAGACTGTTCAGCCTATCCTTAGTGGGCGATTTATTAGAGATTTTTTATTTGTGATTTTTGTAAAAAAACCTAAACAAAGAAGAGAGGAGTAGCAATGGCAGCTGCCAAGATAGATGGCCCAATGGCCAATCACACTGGAAGCTCAGCAAGGCCGGGGACAGTTCCGAATTCAAATCCTGCCAAGTAAGTGTGTTCAAAAGTTAAAACCCATTCGTCTCAATCTCTGTGCATATAGGTCATACAGCACTGTTGAATACTATCAGTGTTTTTTGGCAGGGATATGTGCAAGTGTGCATTTTATTTGACCTGAACATATTGCCACCTTCTGGCAACATATTGATATCCAGCTAGCAAGTTGTAAACTTAACCTATTACCCCCAAATATCCTATAAACAGGTCAACAATCACAGTTGATAACAATAGGTTTGGGCAAAACTGTTTCCTTTAAAAGTTGATTAACAGAAGGACACTGACAGCAAGCCCATGCTACATTAATGAAGCTTTATGCAATGATTTGGTCTTATTTGTTTCTATGTCAAAGGAGAATGTAGGCTTTCACCCGGTTACAGCTTCCATAGACAAACCTTGGAAAACGAATGATAAACAAAATGCAGGACTACAAAACCTGACTAAAAGTAAAACCTTGTGCATTGCATTGATGAATATAAATTTACCTTAAATTGAAAATATCACAGTTGGTTCTGACGTGCAAAATAAAGACTTTCATAGTGTGTTATTTAATTTGAAGACCTGGAGTGGATTTTAAGAACTACTTGGTGGAATAGTTGTTTATGCAAACATACATATATCTATAAATGTAAACAGATGTATATTGCGGTTTAGTGAGTGCTAACAAGTATATTGTTGACAAACATGCAAACATGAACTAATCTGTTGATTATCTATTTTCTTACTATCAACAGAGAGGAGGACTGGAAGAAAAGTTTAAAAATACCTCCCCGTGACAGAAGAGTGCAAACTTCTGTAAGTTTTCTAATTCTATGCCTTTCCAAGCTAACCTTGTGAAAGGGGTGTGTTATGCTTTCTTGCAAGTTGACTTCTTTGGCGAGAGGGCCAAATTGTCTGACATGTCTTGTGTATCGAGGAAATAAATGAACCAGTCAAAACCAAGTGTCATGTTGCCTGTTAAATGGTCTTCAAGTTTCCCCATAGAAGTCAAGTATGCTTAGTGTACAGTAGCGACAATCTTAAGTTTGTAAAATCTGATGACTGTGGAGCTAGCTTTAGAGTGCAGTGTTCAGTGGACAAACAGCATTCGGAATCATGATGGCTGACAAATAAAAGTCACAAATTAGAAGTTCAATACTTGTATGTCAACATTGTCTTTGCACCACCTACTGTTTGAATTTCACTTTCTAAGGAAATCTGCCAGAATGGCGCTTCATATGGTGGAAGTGAAAGTGTTTGTAATTCTGGATCTTTGATTATTAGTATGGGAATACTCTTTGTGTACTGCCTTCTAATTGATAAGTGTCCACCTTGCAATGCCAGTGTTCAAAGTAACACTATAAATTGTCGTCTGAATAGATGGGTTTATGTGCCCGAGAGCAGGTGGCAATTTGCCCGACGCCAGGAGGGCAAATTGCCACCTGCTGCGAGGGCCCATAAACCCCTTGTATTCAGGCCATTATATTTTCATTACGTGCCTCTTCACAGTTAATGATATATGACATTTAGTTACATGCAGGGCATTTTCAGACAATTTTACCATTATCCTCCAGTATCAAACAGATTTTAATGAAAGTCAAAATAGCAGTGCACGGATGGATATTTACATCCAGCGTGAAGCGTCTACTTTGACGTCGAAAATGTCAAAGGGCTTCACTGGACCCGGGTAACCATGGAAACCGGTCAGTACATCGTTCACCAGCCCGCTAACTCCACGGATGTTCCTATTCAAATCAATGCCATGATTTGCACTTGTGCATCGAGACATGTAATAAAGTTGTTTGTGGTTTTTAATCTCTTTCTGTATATTTGAGTCCTAAACTTTGGCATATCTTGATCTTTGAAATTTTCTGGCCTGATCTTCCAGGATGTCACAAGAACCAAAGGCAATGATTTCGAGGATTACTGTTTGAAGCGAGAACTACTTATGGGTATTTTCGAGATGGGCTGGGAAAGGCCCTCACCCATACAAGAAGAAAGCATTCCTGTGGCACTTTCAGGCCGAGACATTTTAGCCAGAGCAAAGAACGGAACAGGAAAAACTGCAGCATATCTCATACCGGTGCTTGAAAGGATTGATAATTCAAAAGATCACATTCAAGGTAAGTATTAGTTTGTGCCGCATGGTATGAACATTCACGCTTATGTGTTCAGGAATGGAGCATGTAGTCTGCTTGTCAGAACTCCATTCGTAGAATATTGTCTGTTTTACAAAATTCCTTACGCGATACCAGTTAGATTTGTGTATGTCAGTTCTTTCCATATTTACATGCTCAGCAGTGATAAATACTCACAGTAACACAGACTAAGAAGAAACGTAAAGCTGCCCTTGTTTGGTAACATAGCTTCATCTGCCATTCAATGGTTTCCCCAGGACAGGCAATTAATTGTGGGAATCCCCCTTTATCTAATCAGAATCCCCCCTCAAATAATCACCAGTGCATAACAGGATGGCCCTGCGACAACTAGGTTTGAGATTGTAGCATTCACTTCATGATTAAGTACTGTCTGTGATGTATTATATCATACCAGTGTATTGATGGCACAAATACAGCGATCTGATTGATGGGGAGACGTGAGAAGAGCCATGGTATATTTGTGATATACCACGTTCCAAGCCAGAATTTTATTGTACTATTATGATATAATAGAAATAAATCACACCCAGCGACGGTATATGATACAGTTGAAGGACTATCTACTAGCATTTGCCTCCAGTTTAAACAACTGTGTTTGAATTGAAATGAATGGAGTGTGAAGGTTTTGTGTAGGCTTCTAACATATTGAACATTTCACAAAAATAAGACAGAAAATTGTATTTACTCAGAGAGCTTTAAAATTATCAGAAAAAAATTGTAGAAGATTGAGAATCTGAATATATGCTGGAGGTGCAGTTGACCTTAAATGTGAAAAAAGTAAAGTTGATAGTTGAAGGCCACAGTATCTCAGGATGACTATTAAATTCTGTTGTCTTCGGTTTCAGCCTTGATACTCGTCCCTACAAGAGAGTTGGCCCTGCAGACCAGTCATACTTGCAAGCAGCTAGCCAAACACACGGGTGCTAGAGTCATGGTGACCACTGGTGGCACCAGCCTCAAAGACGATATTATGAGACTTTATGAACCAGGTAAGTCTCTGAATCTCTAGGCAGGTTAAATTTATCAAAGAAGCAGCTCAGTAAATGAAAGCTCCCCAGATGATTTACAGCTTGATGAAATTAACTGTGGTGTCAGCAACTTTTACTGTACCGTTTGGGTCTGTTTGTAATCAGTCATGGTATATAGAATTTATCTTTTCTGAAAATTCCTCCAGAAATACTTGCTTTTAGTGCATCACTTGTGCAATATTCTCCCTCGTGTAAATTTTATGTGTTGTATGCCATTAGTATATGGCAAACTCAAAATTTAGAAAATTCTAATTTCTGTCAAAGGTGTTCATGATCTCATGGTCAAGGACATGCTGCTTGGTTAGGCTATATTGTAAACTTTAGTCAAAGGGCAAGAGGCACCGTTTGATGATCATTTCACTATTTTTGTTTTGTGTGTCAAATATAGTTTCTTGTTCTACTTGCTAAAGTGTTTTGAGATACGTAGTATTCAGCTTGTCAACTCTGTCTGTACATATTCAAACTGCATTGTTATTGCTGACAAGTGAGTTCACGTCCAGAATGAAATTCACATGTAAACAACATCTATATTTTACGCGTGTATGAACACTGGCTGTGTTGGCATGCTGACTAGTTGGTGTTTTGAGGTTCTTTTTATAGGGAGTAGAACAAGCACTTCTAATCGACATACAAAACAAAAAAAGCTGGAAAAGTCAAAAATTGCAACTGCAAGTGTTACTCTCATGTAATGACCTGATAGCTGCCGGTCATAAAATTTGATGGGAAAATTTTTATCTCCAGTCAAGATTACAATGCATTGTATCACAAATTTGACCCTTCTGTGTTTTTGTCAGTGCACATTGTAATAGCCACTCCAGGGAGAATACTGGACTTAATGGAAAAAGGAGTGGCCAAAATGAGTAAATGCGGAACACTGACATTAGATGAAGTAAGTACAATTCTCCTTTATACCCCTTTCGATACAAAAAAGCTGGGGGAAAGGAGGGGGAGAAAAAAGGTGTAATGTTGGAAATGTCTGATTTTACACAAGCCTATTTGTAATTTTTTTTACTATCTTTGAAATTTGCCATAAATTAATCCCTTCCTGGGATTTTTTGTGATGTAATATTGTTTTCAATGGGTCTGATCAACCTTCATACATAGAAATATCTATATACTGTGTTGATCATCTTCCATCCCATGTCTGTGAAATTCAGACCCATGTTGAAATGCCCGTTGCTCAACTCATCAAAAGACCCTATGTGCATGTAATGTCCATTATTAAATATGTACCACAGTTTACTTGCATCGAAGCGCGCGCGTACTACCGGTATTTGCACTGCAGTGCAATACCAAAAACATTATGCCATTCCTTTATGTCAATGAGTATTTACCAATTTTGACCCAGAACTATTTTGTTTGTAAACACAAAAAATGTCGTCTACAAGATTTCATTTCACTTTTGTTCGATGCTCGTTTTAGTAAAATGCATGACATTACCGATTAAAAACTATGACAAAGAAAATTGCATGTACTTATTATTATAGTGTGAGGATGATTTTTAGTATCCAGAAGACCAGTTTGTTTGTCAGCGAAGCAAAACCTTGACAACGGGCGACGTCCGTTTCTAGCTCCATGAATGCACGGCGGCCACCGTACGTACCACGCATGGCGGCCATCATACATCGAAACACACGTAACTGCGGGCGTAGTGGAGCCGATTGAACAGTTAACATTTTCAGAGACGTTTTTGCTATTAGTTGTCTCACCGGACATTCCCTGTTTACGATAGAATCTCACTTTTGCATGCAGTTTATTCTGTGCTTGTGTGTCCTACATGCTATTGATAACAGTGAGCGCTTGTGTGCCACGGTAAACACTGAAATTCGATCGTTGGACAAATTACGTTTGTCGAATCTTACTCTTAAATTTCACGTAAAAAATCTTCAAACTGTTATTTGTATCGATCATTTAGAAGAATTTCGAGCTCAACATGTAAAAAATCAAGAGCGTGCCATGATCAAAGTTCTCTTCGTTTGGCTATCTATGGCATGTTGATATGTATGTGTACGTGTGAGCGATCGCAAGCAGAGTACGAGCCCTTTGACGTTCTTCTCACGTCATCCTTGGTAAACAAGTAAACAATAGTTTAGCCAATCAAAATAGAGGGTGTGGCGGCGTCAACCAATGAAAAGTGAAAGCTGATTCGATGCCTCATTACAATGATGTCAATGTTATATAACTCCGCAGTCTCGCCCTGAAGCTTTGACAGACAAGTAGTACGCACGACTAATCGTCGATTCTCTCGATAAATGATGCAAATAAAAGACAGAACATATGTAATAATAACAGAACTCCATGGCTGGTGAGTGCACGCGCGCCGTACTAGCGGTATTTGCACTCGTGCAGCGGTGTATTTGGCTGTCCTTTCACTCGCGACTGCCGCCGAATACACCGCAGCACTCATGCAAATACTGCTAGTACGGCGCGCTTGCACTCACCGGCCATGGGGTTCTGTCATAATATTGTGGTTTGTAACTGATAGTCTGTTCATGTGTCAATAATAGAATTGCATCTATACACAGTGCTGGGTGTGTGTGCAAGGCTAACACTTTGCATTTCAAATCATGTTGGTAGGGAAATAAGAGAATGTTCTGGTTTTATTGAACAAGGATAATAAAAACAAAGGTTACAGTCCCTTTTAATGTGGAGGTCATTGTGTATATTTAGTTGATACTGTGACCGAAGTTAACCTGCTCAGCGCCTATTTCCCTGTAATGCGTCCACATTCGCCCTTGATAACTATTGTGTTTGGGGCCAAGCCATGGTGGTGGCAGGAGCCCTTTCAACACTATGGTTTGGCCCAAACGAATGGGTGACAATAGTGAGTATGGACCTGCTTACAAGGAATAAGGATCAACAGGTTGAGCTGTGAATCATAGATTTGTTTGCATGTGTCTGAGTGTTCAATACATCTATTTTTTATAGGCTGACAAACTGTTGTCCCAGGATTTCAAGAATATGTTGGACAGGGTCATCAACTTCTTACCGAATGACAGACAAATTATGCTGTTTTCCGCAACGTTTCCATTGACAGTACAAGAATTCATGGTAAGCGTACCAAACTGCCATGTCTGTAACTTTCAGACGCCAGCCGTTGACCAGACAAGTCACAGCTGCTTGTCAAAAATTAGCTCACACCAGAAGACAGCTCTCACCCTCCTGAGCTCGCAACCATGTGCCCAGTTGAAAACGTCTGTAGTTTGAAGTTTGTTTGGAATTGACATTTGTTATATCCTCCACAAATTCTGTGTGATTTGAAGTTCTCTTCAGTGCCGCCATCGATATCAGAAATACACTCACTGATGTAAAAGAACGTTCTAGACTGAAACATTCATTTTGGTCAAAAGAGATATTTTGGACAGAAACATTCACTTTGGCCAAAACAGAAATACATTTCTGGGTGGGATTAAATTCAT
>LD343293.1:31041-51712 GCA_001465055.1 Ptychodera flava
GTTGAAACCTGACCAGTCTCAGGATCCACTGTGACAAGAGTCTTCCGTACACAGAAACGCCGACTCTCTTGACCTCAGTGGTTTAAAAGAACTGGACTCTAACATAACATGTGGCACGTTTGTGGGAAATGTTTCGATGACTTGTTCAAGTAAACTGAAATTTGATCCATGTGATCAAAATGTCAGAAAGATAAGGTTGTTGTGAGACCTGTGGCTACTAATAGAATGAAATTAGTTGGCCATTGCGAGTGCCATGTGGACGCAAATTTGTGTGGATTCAGAGATACAATCAAGAAGAGTATGGTAGCTGCAGAATATTGGAGACTTTAGCTTATCCACAGCTCATCTAAGACTTGACCAAATGGCGGCGACACAAGAGACTTACTAGAGATGCCGCGTTAGGAATGGTGTGTGCACTGAAAAACGGCGACCCGCGTGAACCTTTAGAGGAAGGGAGGAATGTCTCTCAGTATCATGAATAAAAGTAGTATTGTGCACTGTGGAGATGAAGGTGAAAGAAAAAAAAGTCTGACACAGAACTTGAGAGATATGGAGTGCTATACGAAGATGGAAGAAAGATGTAATTGCAAATTATGAAGGAGACGACAAATATGATTTGCAAGTGTTGGAATAAGTCCATCACACTTGGAATTGCCTGCAGTCTAGTGACCAGCTTTGACTTGCGCCGCCCTACACTATCCATGTGGAGGACACTAGCAACTGCGAAATATGACATCACAAGGCGCATGTCCATGGATTAGCTTAATCCAAAGAGTACTAAAATTTACATGTCGTGTCTTTCTGTGTGTTCGGTAGGCACACTGAAGAGAGACACATTGGTTTTTTTCATCTATGCCATGGTATGTAATATGAAGGTACAGACGCTTACAGTTGGAGACATTTCTCCTGTTGTGGCACAGAATACATGTTGAGTGCGTTTGTATCAAGCAAAGCATTCTGTCAAACAGGATAAATATCTCCTGCTGTATGCTGTATTGGTAAGTTGTATGCTTACTCAAAAATGACAATATCTCGATCTGTAGAAAGTTTGTATGAGTAAGCAAACCTGGTGCAATAACATCCGTTTAGTTTTCCCCTTGCATCAGAAATGGGAAAAAAAAATACAGAAATTGTCGTGGCAAACAACCAACCTCTTCATTGTTGACGGCCACTCTTTATTCTGCAAAAATTTGACCGTCACTGGTTAACGTGTATTCAGTTTTCAACTCGACTCTAAGCCATTATTGTGCTGTCAATAATTGCCTGCACATAGACAATATATAATCACAAAGAGTCTGCCCAGCCAGAAATCAGTCCAGTGACAGCCCTCGTACATGAAGTTCCTGAGTTGCGTTTCAAAGCTGATCTGAAGTTATTGTAGAAAGAGCTGAGAAACTGGTGGCTTGAGTTTGCGCTAAATAAATGTAATTTTAAGAGAAATTCAAAAGTAGGAGTATGTGCGTGGGACCTCAAACCTTGGTCTGTATACGTTTGCACAAATATATGACTCTTGTCTATGGAAGCACAGTGATAGTGGAGTTGTGATCGATACTGAATACAAATGAGATTGTTTTGCAGGTAAAAGGGGCCACAGACTGATGTATACAAGTTGGTTGTTTGCCAAGACACTATCATTCCTTTTAACTGCCAGGTTGTAGGAGAACTGCATAAACTGAACAGTGCTAGTTATAACTGTATGTCTCTATTTGAAAATACTGCACTATAAAGAATTTGGCCCTTTTAAAAAAGTTTTGTAGGAAAATGTCATCACTGTCGTGAGCTTTGCCTCTCATCTTGGAAACGGGTAGATTTGTTTCTCCCAGTTTTGCAAATGATGCAGATTGAATCAATGATTGCTTTCAGGGAGGAAGGAAAACTGCATATCTTAACTGGATATCCACCCTCCCGAACCCTCCCCATGGTGATGTCAGTTGGATAGCCATGGTGATATCAAGGTCTCGTACAAGGAGACAACAACTTTGAGTTCATTGTTAAACACAGCTTGCAAAAGCAATGTTCAGTTTATGCAGTGTTTTGTTTCCTATTACAGATTTCTTTTCAAATACTTTCTGTTCAAACTTGTTTGCACATTGTCCCTCATGGGAAATTTTGGACCAGACTGGATGTCTGGCTGTCTGCTGTACTCCGAGTCCTGTTTCCTCTCGTACATATCAGAGCCAGAAATTGGTGATTACAATGTAACAGTGCATGCAAACAAGGTAAAATGGTGCCAGTCGGCTTTTTAGCATGATTACACTGATTTTTGAGGACGAGTTTCAGCAGACAAGACAGGTTTATCAAGTCTGGAAATACAAAATTTTCCAAAACTGACGATACTGACAATTTGATTTCAGAAAACGTACTGTTTAGCAAAGCTGCCTGAAAATATATTTGTATGTTTGTTATTGCAACATTTGGCAAGTCCTGTCCCAGTGCACTGAAATCAATATCATGTAACGTATCCTACGTAAAGAAACCCAAACCGTATAACTCCAGTGTTAAAGGTATACAGTCATCTGTAATCTAAATATGCCCATATTTGATCAAAGGGGCTTTCCTTCTTATTCAAAATGTCCATGTGAGGGCGCTGTTTTTAAAAAGCGGCCACCCGCTTAAAATCTGTGATTGGTTAGATTTTCTCTTTCCATGGTAACTGTGGCCAAATTGGAACAGGTGACAGTATACCTTTAATCTGAGCAGCAAAGTATTCCAAATTAATCAGCAACGTAGTAACCCCACTTTCCCCCAGGGGGATTATCGTAAATTGTCATGAAAGTATGCCCAAGTATACAGCAGATTTTTTAAGTCAAGCTGTCCTTTCCCCTGCTTCATTTGATTTCATATATCAACTACTCTGTTCGCATCGATGGTGTTTCCACATACATGGGTATTCTTACTATTGCAAGTTGTTGACAAGGTAATACAGATTGTAATATCTCCAGGAGATTTCAAATAGAGAAAACATTTGACCAAAATTTACTTGATGTATTCCATGAAAAGAAAGCAGGTCCTCGTGGAAGTCCTTTGATTTTATTCAATTTTTTTTTCGCAATTTTCCTTGATGATGCATATGGAAGGGAGCACCAGCTTTGAGCTGTGACCATTTAATGAATTTAAGAGGGTTCAAAATTATTCTCAGAAAAATGAATTTGCTTCTTACTATATAATTCTTGTGAGATATGACAACTTCAATAGACTTTGATCCAATCAAAGTATAAACACGGATTTATTAAACGTGAATACAGCCAAGTTTAATGACGTACAACATTTAGACCATAAAATTATTGACATTGTGGCCAATTAAATTTAACTTTTGACAACAGCTCTGTCCTATTTCAGGAAGTAGTGATTTCTGTTGTTCCAGATGACATCATATATAAGTTTTCTC
This sequence comes from Ptychodera flava, assembly GCA_001465055.1. NCBI lineage: Eukaryota > Metazoa > Hemichordata > Enteropneusta > Ptychoderidae > Ptychodera > Ptychodera flava. Next base: position 34,430 of record LD343293.1, read on the forward strand.
AAATTGCAAATCCAAATTCAAATTGCAATGCAAAAGTAGAGTACAGCTGTATTTCTTTCAGTCCATGACCAAGTACAAAGCCTTCAGTGTGTGCCATATTCTGTTATTGTTCAACTTTACGTACATCAAATGCCTGATGCAACTTTCAGGGCCCATGCACGCCAAAACAGTCCTGGAAAATTGATAATCCACCTGCAATTTTCAAAAATAAAAAGATAATCGCTTGTGATATCGTAAAAATGATATCTTGAAAATGATCTTGGGGAGGTTCTAAAAAGGTTATCAAAACTTGCTGATAAAATCCTTGAGAGTTTTGAGTTTGATGTGACTTTGTGTAGACCCAGAACTCTGTTCCTCTGCTTCTTTGGTGCATGTGAAAACCGATTCTACCAATGACAGCATTCATCTTGGGCTAACAACTGACGGTGACAAGACTAACATGATCATTGTGGTACCTCCAGTTCTATCTGTATGTTTCCATCAAGTAACTGTGAGAACCATCTGTGGTTCCATAAAAATAGAAAATGGATTAAATCTCTCCATAGCTGTCAGGCTACAACTGATGTTTACCAGCAACAATGTGATGCTTGCATTGTTCTGCCACAGAATGGTTGATATATGGGAAGTCGCTTTTTCTATCATGGATGTATGGTATTCAGAACAAAAGGCAGCTGATTTGGTGACAATGTGCAAACAGGTTTTCAAGATCACCATTATTGATTTTGCTTTTTAGCAAATTATGTTTCCTCAGGCTGTGGTTGGGAGAAGAGCAGCAGTCTCTTAACTCAACCACAGCATTTCCTTTTTGACTTCATTCTGACAGTTTTTATTTGTTCAGTGTAAACGCATTCACTTCATATTCGATTACTTTCTTACAATGCTTGAGTGTAACTTCACTCTAAGATACAGAAAGCAGTGTCATTCAAGAGCAGAAACATGCAAACTGATTGAGAGCTTACTTGTAAAGGATAATACTTTATTTTAATTCAAAGATCTGTGTTGTGATTTAAAAGAAGTAACATGCAATAGCTCTTTGAAGTCTTGTGTGAAGCTCACCTCAAAAGATTGTAAGAAAGTCCATTGAAATCGTGATCTGTTAGTTTTAATTCAAGAGGGCGCTGTTCTAGCAGCTTATTTCCAGAAATCCGCAACCCTGTCCAACAAGAATATCCAACAAATGCCAGTCACTCCTTGGGTTACCACATTTTGCTGGCATCCTTCTCAACACGAGAAGTGGCATTTGTGAAGTGCCCTCATGTGGTGAAGAAGACTCTGGAATAACATTTCTTCCACTGTCAGAATGAATTCTGAAAAATGGAATAAAGCAGAAAAAAAATAAAAAATAATTTGCAGGGAAAGGGTACATGTTAAACTTTGTTTTCAAGCAATTATATCTTTTGCAACATTTTTAAGTTCTTGTCTTTTTAAAAACAACCCAACTTTAATTTACTGTTCAATTTTGTGTCTTCCGCCATCCCGAGCTTCCGCTGAAAGAAAACAATCTGTGTGGGATTTACGTCAAGAGAAAATGAGCGTCTTTGCAACAGTTGTACCTCAGATGTCAATTTTTGGGGCAGCTTTTCTTCTCTTTTTGTACCCCTTCATCTTGGCAATTTTGCTTTCAATAAATCTGCAAACCCATTCCCTGCATAAAGTTGTCCTGTGCTCTTCTGTGATGAAAGAAGCAAGTTGTATTTGATGCACATGTCGAGATACTGCACATGGGTCCGGGTAGGATGCTACCAGGCCAGTATAGTAGCAGGATGATGAGTTTTGGACACCAACTTGACTGTATTCAAATCTCTCTATTGAAACAATCCCCATATATTACGGTAGCATGCACTTTGAAAGTGAGACTCCAACTTTTGCTCAAACTTTCATCAGTGAAAATTTCAACCTTTCTTGTGCCCAATGAAGAATAAAAATCGAGGGTCAGGATGCGAAGTTTGCTACCAGGAAAATTCTAGCATTTATAGATATTTTAAATTCAAAGTGGCAACCATTCATGTCTTAACTCTCAGGGGACAGTTTCAGTTTTTGAAAAGCTAGGACGGTCAATTTTTTCTTACTCCAAAAGAGCTTTAAAATGACCCCCAGCAACTGTAGGCCAGAACAGTCTTGACATAATACAAAGTCGTGTATCTGTTCCCGAGGGTTACTCTACCTGAATGGCAGTAGATGTGGGATAGATTGGTACACAAGACCACAAAGATAGTTCAGGTGGAAATTAGCTCCAACCTTTAGTTTTAATATCTTCATTGATGCGTGTTTGGTTTAAATTTTGATTTGAAGTTTTTTTGGCAAAGAATTGTCTGCTCGAATTAAAATGCAACGTGTCGTGAAAGATGTTGCATTCTGTGGTTATAGGGAGTTAAAAGGCCCGTGGAAATCACAGCAATTAGTATGAATTTCTGCAAAACACCACTGAGGGCGCTGTTTTCGTGACTGACTCTAAACTACCGTGGACTTGCCCACACGAAACTTCATCAGTGGTCAGGCTGACATTGACCTAACACATGTCAAGAGGATTCGTGCCGCTGAATGTTTTAAAATAGGAAAATTGAGCTCAACGCTACTGTGATAGCCTATGGGAGATCAATTAGTAGTCTTGTGCCATATACCAATGCCACCAAGGCTGTCAAATCTAGAATTTTGTTTCTCTCACTTGTGGATAATTAACCTTAAAAATCTTTTTGAAATGCATGACAGACGAAGACTTTTGGCAATCAGAAGTTATAGAATGATGGTATATCCGACACAGCAAAGTTGTGTAGATAAGGTGCAACGCGCGTCCATAGAATGTGAAAACTTCTTGCCGAAACTAACAACATTCTCTTTCATATGTAAACGGTGGTCAACGCACTGTACAAAGTTTTGGACTAGAGAAACAAATGAACGTAAATTCACCGATATTTGGAATTACAAATGGCGATGTACGTTGTGTCAACTCTATGAGGGAAATTTTTAGATTTCGTCTTCGTCTTTTTGTGTAAACTCTTAGTCAACGGGCTTCAAAGTAAGTCTACACAAGAAGTTTTGTAAAAAAAAAACACGTGTTCCCAACAGCTTTCCCCGGGGCACATTCTACCTTAAATGTCGAATAACACGACAAAACATACTGAACAAAAACATTCGGATACCATCTATAATTCTCCATTTGTGCACAAGATTTTTTTAATTCTAATTTAATTGCCGGATTATTATAACCTTGTCTCTATGAATTATGTCCGTAAATGATAGAGGGCGCACTTCAACAGAGGGCACTGTCGCCGGTACAATATTTGCTCCTTAACAGTTCCAATTTTTATCCAAAAAAATCAAACAGAAATACTTGAATATCGAAGACAATCTATTTGCCATCAAGCTTAGGTTTTTCCTCTAAGGCCGAACGAAAAAAATTGTACTGTTCCGATAACCCGACCTCCCGTATTTTCACCAGCCGACCCTAAACTTTTTAGAGCTACGTAAACGTGAAAAAAGAAATAAACCAGTAAAATCACGCGTTCGTTACTTGGCACTTGTTTTTTCCTTTTACATTTATGATACATTTTTCTTGAAATGTTGTGACCAGTGTTTGACCGCCCTGAACCCCTGAAAAATGCATATTTAAAAATAAAAAAATTTGGAAAAGCAATTCCTGCCGACCTACCTACCCTATTTTTGAAAACAATGTTATCGGAACAGCACAATTTATTTATTTATCTATCTATCTATCTATCTATCTATCTATCTATCTATCTATCTATCTATCTATCTATCTATCTATCTCTATCTATCTATCTATCTACCTATCTACCTATCTACCTACCTATCTACCTATCTATCTATCTATCTATCTATCTATCTATCTATCTATCTATCTATCTATCTATCTATCTATCTATCTATCTATCTATTTGGCTTAAGTGGCCATACAGGGCTCGAAATTAGCTGTAGTCCCGCGTCCACAGACTACAAACTTTTTCCTGGGGCTACCAAAATCCATGAAATGGTAGCCCACACGGACTACCAAAGCCTGAGACATGAAATTACTTAGTGGGCGACATGATGTTGATCGCTGTGAGATGACCGGCGCTCATACAGTCAACCCAGCTGGACACAGAAAGGCCTAACTTGACTTTGTTATACAAATTAAAAGGCGACAGTGCAGTCGAATTTGTTGCGACAAACTTTCAATAAAATATCATTATCTGAACTGATGTACTTTGATGACAGGCTAGGGAAATGATGGCCAGTGAAAATTCATATTCATAGTTTTATTTAATCACAATGTATAAATCACAATTAAACACAAAACTATTCAAAGTGCAAAGAAAAAGCTGTCGGGCCATCCATAAATTACGCTTTCCGAAGTGTACGAGATCATCCCATGATAGTGTACTATGGTGGAAAAATATATCCAAAAATTGCAACGAAAGTATTGGGAACGTGACTGTACCAAGTTGTCATCCTGAAATTCATAGCCAATCTATTTTTAGCCGTGTTATGTTTACAAGTCCTGATGAAAAGTCGTTGTCATGGCGAACATCAAAATTTGCATATAAGCTCTGCGTATGTGTGAATAGGTCCTCAAACTTTATGGCGTCACCGTTGTCCACTACACATGCTATATACCGTTCTCCCAAGGCTATGACCTGCATTTATTGATGTCAAATGACTAGAAGATTCACTTCCAGGATAGAATCATGCAAAATAAATCTTTCATTGTCTAGACATAAATAAAAATATCCTTTACAAAAAAATCTTATTTCATGCATGGGCTACCAGACCTTGTCACTGGGCTACAAACTTCAGAAAATCCCAATGGGACTACCTGGGAAAAACGTTTATTTCGAGCCCTGCCATATGTGCGAATGATGGAGAAAAAAAATTAAAGAACGCCACAGAGAGTCCATCATCCTTATTTCAACGTTAGGAGGCGCTTTGTACAATTGTTCAAACAATTGCTGTGACATTATCGTTATTGAAAACATTCTTTTTAAATTCTGCGTTTGTTTTACTCATTGACAGTTATGTAGATATGGCGCCTCATGTTGATGGTGGACATATCTACTATCCAAATAACTATTTGTGAATAAATTCACTTTCCTTTCATAAAAATGTAGGGACATTATTTTAGACGGAAGGAATCAACTACAGGGCAAAATAGTAAGAGGATTTCAAAGTGTCAATTTTAAAGTTTGAAAATAGTATTTTGAATTAGCTGTGAATGTATTTCACACTTTCTATGCTCAACCTGATATCTTGAACTGTTGTACGGAAATTGATATGTCGATCACCAATATCAAAGAGAGAAAAACAGTAAAAAAAAACTTTGATGGGTGTTAGACTTGCCAGCCATCAAATTATATCTCCTGAGATGCCACAGAGTGCTATTCTTATAAGTTGTAGCCAAATCTGATGTGTGAGGTGTCTGAGAGGACCTTTTTTTAACACCGAAAAATGAACGCACAGCTCATTATGACAAAACCTGGCCTATTTAACTATTATTTTAGTCATGAAATAAAACACCTTTTAAAGAAAAATTGTGACGCAAAGAAAAATAGTTGCATAAATGAAAACTTAAAATATCTTGTCATTTTTCTCTTTCTTAAATATGTCACTGTATCAAATATATTGTGAAATATTAACCCGTGTTGCTTTCTCATAGAGGAAACAGAAAAGGATCAGGAATTTGTGATGTTTTTCAAATGAACTGCAGATTTCATAATGATTTGTACACTTTGCAAACATCAAGATATCTCTGACACAAATATCTGATTTATTAAAGTACCGTGGCCGAAGGGCGCGCCGAAAATATTACTATCTATCTATCTATCTATCTATCTATCTATCTATCTATCTATCTATCTATCTATCTATCTATCTATCTGTCTGTCTGTCTATCTGTCTGTTGATAACCTTCTCGAAGCGCAGCCACTGATGAAAGAGTGTTGACACTAGTGTCTTCAAAAACAGCAGTTAACTACAAAGCTGAACCCCGGTAGTGCTTTTCAAACAAGCGACCGCCCGTATGGGTGACATTCAATGGTCGTTAACAACTTTTCTCACAGAGAATTTGTCGATTTATCTTCTGCCACGGGATTATCAATTCATACTGCTGGCTTCATCCCTACTGTCGTATTTTTCTATTTGAATGGGTGTTCTTGTAGCTTTCATTTTATGAAGCTTGTTTTACTGTTTAGTAATGTTAGTGTGCCTTCCAGTTATAGAAATTGATGTTAGTGTTGCAACGTAGTCAAGCACAGTACGTATGTAGATGTTTAATTACTGCAGGTAGACGGATCACTCAGCACGTTTAGAACTAACTGAATCACTTCGGGAGTTCTATCTTTGATATAAGAAGCTGAAAACACGTGACCGACTCCATAGTCCCTGGTGAGTTCAGGGGGGTTGGGGGTGGGAGGGGGTGGCGCTTCAAACCATAACATGACGTCATTGGCCAAAAAGTGAGATGTAAAAGGGATAGCGAATTCATCCGCTTTGAGATTAGATTTTATTCCAAACACAGAGGCAGGCCGTTTCAACTACCATGAGCTTTTGCTGCAGTACATAAATCGACCAAAGTGCACCCTCACTGGTTGAAAACGTCCGTCATTTGTTTTTATAAACCGTCCAGTGTTCACGATCATTGCTGGTTTTGTCATGACAACTCGTGGCTAAATATGAGAAGGGCCACTAAAATAAGAAAATTTAAATTTCTTAACAACTGCACATGATTTAGTTGTAATAATCTGTACAGAGACATCTATAGACAACTCGCTTTTTTGTGTTATTTTTTTACATCTCTTCCTAACACAAGTCATTGAAGCAACGCGACTCTCACAAATATTACCTTGTCGACAATTTGAAAAGCCTTCGGAGCAATAACTTAATACTATATTTTTGTGATGGAAGAATATGATGTAACCATGGCGATATATACGTGTATAGAAGAGACAGGGCACAAGAATAGATATATTTATAATGACGAACACAAAGCCACGAATTGATTTTTCCCTATTTATTACTATTTTATTGGAATTCCACAAACTTGATTTTTCCACAATGTCAAACGTTATCTTCATGACCTACTTGCCGACTTACATTAAAAATATGGCGAGTGTATAAAATGGCATACAGAAACGTACATCGATAATAAAACACATCAAACAGAAAGTTGTCTACCTTTGCACTTATAAGCAGTTATATTCATTCTACAGTCACATGGCATATGCTGTGAAAAACAAGATCTTTTAAGGGTTACAAATGCGAAACACTTCAGCTCTTCTAGAATGTCGATTGATTGGCAAGTTCAATTAATAAATTGGCCTACTGAGTAGGCCTATATTCGTTAAGATTCAAAATTAGCGTGTTAACCATGAACATGAAACTCTTAAATGGAAAGAAAATCAGATAACAATGGATACTGGATATAAAGTAAAAATGTATTAATGTGTATCGATGGCTGATTTGATTCTTTGAAAGTGTAAACGCCCTGATCTTTAAGAAATACAAAAATACGTTTAAGTCCAGAACATTAAAACTTTACATCTTCATATCTGAGATAATGAAACAAAGCTACTTTTCGTTCTTTCAGTACTTCAACATTTAAATACGCTTTTTAAAGTCACCAGTATTGCTGTGAAATCAAAATTGCGATTGACTTGTTAAAAATACAAACAACAAAAATATATTGGTGAAAAAAGTACAAAGGTATTATCATGATTGAAAATAAAATACAACAGGAAAATACAATGCTAAGTTCGAGAACGTCTTAAAACAATTAGAAGTTCAACAAATATCATTTTCGATAGTCGACGAGAAAAAAAATACAGAAGAAGGCTATCATAAGAATACAGTCCGTAAAATACATCAAAGTCCAAAATTACAATATTTGGAAATAAATGCTGTACTTAAAATATTGAGTCATAATATTGGGATGATTCCGGATACTTTGTATCGCTGATTAAAATTCTACAAAACTCTATCGTATACCTATAAACCCGACTCGAGTAGGCCTAACCAGAAGTGCTGTGAAAATGACGAGTAAGTTCAGGCCCAATTGGTGTGTAATGAGAAAAACCAAAAACCAAAACACAATTCAATATTCCTAGAATATACATGGCGAAGTTCAGTGAAGACAACGTGCAGGTATAGTATATCGGGTAAACATGTGACCAAAAAAAGTTTAATTTTTGAATACAATACTTCTATGCACAATATCTTCGTAACGATGAATATAAACAGTTCGCTGTGCAACACAACTAAAAATTAAATTGAAATATAACCCCCCAAAATCAACAATCCAATAAAATACTTTAAAATACGCTTAAGTCACAGCATTTTTATGAATCGAGATAAAAATGTCAAACTAAGAAATACAGTTCATTGCAAATACTAATATTTTACGTACAGTACCCCTGCGCTGCAGCAGATATTTGTATTTACCTGGCCTGCCTGATGGCAGAAATTGCAATAGCGCCACCTATCAGTGGCTAATGTGAACGCGCAAAGAGTTACATACAGTGATGTGAGCCGGTTGGTTGTGCACCTCATAAAAATACAAAAGTCTCCGAGAATTCTGTCAATTAAAAAGTCCTGAAAGAAATACCACAGTTTCCTAATCCGTGATAATAAATCAAGGCTTTCACAAATTTTTTATTTGAACGGTGACAATTTGTACTGGACTACATTTTCTATGGTCCAAGTTATCTGATGAGTAAAGCGTTCGCCTACAGTCAAAACACAGCTGACAGATTGCCAGCTGAAGTCATGTGTGGATTTACTCCTGGAATTTTATAAATCTGACGATGTTACAAGAAATCGGAAGAAATTATCCTGACCAGAATTAATGGCACAAGGTACGTACATTGTTCAGGTAAGATCTGATGAGTTTCTTTCTTGAAATCGAAACAAATATGAGAAGATTTCACAGCGATGCTTTGATGAATGTTCACAGTGAATACAACTGTCATTGCAATGCTGTACAGAATTAACAAATGTATTCTGTAAAAAATATGAAAATTTCAACCGATCACTTTGATTGCCACTTTATGAACTTAATTACATCAAGACGTGAAATTCTAACCCCAACATGGCCAGGAAAATTTGGACATTAACAAAGAAATAGGAAAATCATGTCAAAATTTGATTGAGTCTGAATGTGAAGTACTGTAAATCACATGACTCAGTCTACAGGAATATCAAATATCTCTTTTAAAAAATATGAAAATTCAACTGATGACTTCAATTTTATGATTTTCGATTTCTTTACATCAAGACGTAAAATTCTAACTCCAACATGGCCAGGAAATTATGAACATTTCTTAGAAAAATGAAATTATTTGTGTTCTCTGTGTCAAAACAATTGCATCAAAACAAACCTGATCACAATTTCATCACATTTTACAAAAAGTTGACTCTGAAAATAATACAAAATTTCAATCAATGACTTTAATTTTAACATTATTGGATTCCTTACATCAAGATGAGAAATTCTAACCCCAACATGACTAGGAAATAATGAATAGTTTCTGAGAAAAATGAAATTATTGACATTGTTCATGGCATCAAAACAAAGCGGATTACAATTTCTTCACATTTTACAACAAAATTCACTCTGAAAAAAATACAAAATTTCATCGAAGGGTTTCAATTCCACTTGGAGTCATTTCCTGACATCATAACGAGAAATTCTAACCCAAACTTGGCTGACAAATATTGAGTTTTGATGAGAAAATCAGGAAAATTGTGTCAGTTATGGTGGTGATGTGTTTGCATGTTGTTCAGTTGTACAAGTTGTATTGGCTGCAATATTTGCACTGACTGTCTTCTCAGATTTCTTACTTGTAAATGACCTTGACAGTGAAATCATCCCACTCTGAATAAACTATTCTACCGTCTGTAAACACTGCAATGTAGACAGGGTTTCCATCTACAGTTACAGTTTCCTGGTATTCACCCTGTCTATCAAATTTCACTATCTTCTCTTCACCTGCCACATAAATATTGTCTGCATTGTCAACTGTAACTCCCCATGGTCCCACTAAGTGATCACTTCCAAATTGATTCAATATTTCAAGATTACTGTCCAAAACATAGATACACTTTTCACCACCATGACATGACACTATGAGTTGATATTTGCTATTCATGGTCAGAGAGAAGGGCTTACTGAGTTGTTTACTTGAAATAATGTCCCCATCTCCATTACATTTGATTACACAGTCTGCACCGTAGTCTGCTATGAAAACATTTCTGTCTTTATCAACAAATACACCAGTGGGGTATTTCAGTTTACCCATTGCTATTGTTTGTTTCACTTCACTCTTTGCATCACTCACTACAATGCAGTTGTTGCTGACATCCGCTGTGTAATAGTCACCATTGTCTGCCATTTTTGTGTCGTATGGTGTGAAATTGTGAGGTAAGCCAAGAACTGTGACAGATGTTAGAATCTGTGCAGTGTCTGCTGTTACGGTCTTCACACTGCCATGTCCATAGTCACAGACAACTACATGTCCATTCTGGTTTATTGTCAATCCCCATGGCTCAAAGTGTTCTTCTGATGATTTCTTGCCATCTCTCGACAATAAAACCCTGACAGTGTTGGACAGTGCTTTACCTATAGGTGTAAGATAACAATTTGCAAATGTAGGTCAAAGGTCATCAGCTGATAAAACAATAGTACTGCGATTGAATCATGGTTTTTTGACGTGAAGGTGAAAATTTCTTGAAAAGTTCTTTGGAAATGACAAATTAACATGCTAAAAATTTTATTAACTAGCATAATTAATTATAATTCATCCGTGAACAACGTTTTGAGGCTTGTAAATGTATTTTTCAGCTGTCTATGAATGTTTGTTGTTGTTCCGTTGATCAGTTATGATGTCTGTGTTTGGCAGTGTCATTGCCTTTTGCCTTGTAAATGTTTTCTCTGTTTCAATTACTAATTTGCATAATTAATGAATTTCAGTAATTAGGCTGTATCTCAATTACGATTTTGTGTAGTATGCTACAATTTTGTAAAATTGTTACTCATGTCTTGGTGGTGTCATTGCATTTTGTCCAGTGAATTTTATCTCTTTGGTTATTACTAATTAGCATAATTAATGAATGTAGGTAATTAGGCTGTATCTTAATAATGGTTTGATGTAGTATGCTAAAATTTTGTGGAATTGTTACCGGATCTGTTGCAGTATCATTGCCTTTTGTCCAGAGAATTGTATCTCTGTAGTAATTACTTATTTGCATAATTGATGAATTTAGGTATTAGGCTTTATCTTGATGACAGTTCAGTGTAAAATGCCAGAATTTTGTTGAATTGTTTCTGAAGCCATGGCAATGCCATCGCCCTTTGTCCAGTGAATTATATCTTTGTACTAATTACTAATTTGCATAATTAATGAATTTAGATAATTAAACTGGATCTCTATGATGGTTCAGTGAAAAATGATAGAATTTTGTTGAATTGTTTCTGAAGTCATTGCAATGTCATTGCCTTTTGTCTGGTGAATTTTTTCTCTGTGGTAATTACAATTTTGCATAATTAATGAATTTTGGTAATTTGGCTGTATCTCAATAATTATTCAGTGTAAAATAATACAATTTTTTGGAATTATTTCTGAAGTCATGGCAATGTCATTGCCTATTGTCTGGTGAATTTTATCTCTGTAGTAATGACTAATTTGCATAATTTGCATAATTTAGGTAATTACGCTGGATCTCAATGATGGTTCAGTGTAAAATGCCACAATTTTGTGGAGATATCTAGGAACTAGACATCTTACTAATGGTTTGATGAAGGACATGAAATACAAATTTTGAAATTGTTGATCAGAATTGTTGATCCACTTAATGTTAGCTAATTTGTGATTATTTATCTGCATATTTAATTAATAAAGTTTGGTAATAGGCGTGTATCTCAAGAATGGCTTGATATCATGATGTGTTTCAAATTTGCAGCTATTAAATTGTTAATCATATCACACAGTAGTGTAGATATGTTAGTGCAATGATTTTTGTGGTAATTACGTATTTGCTTGTTTAATGAATTTTGGTAATTAGAATGTATCTCAAGATTGTAAATTATGTTTGATTAATAGAACTGATTTGTGTGATAAGGTAATACAATGTTATGGCACTCTTGCTATTGTTTGTGTAGTGAGTTTTTACTTTATGGCAATAATTTATTTATATTTTTAATGAATTAAGATATCATCCTGATAATGCTTGCATGTATAAATCACGTTGTAAGTAGTGCTACTGCTGAATTTTTTCACCAAAACATTTGTATTGCAACATGCAAACAGTAATTGGACCATGTCAGCATCAATATCAGAGATGCAGTTGATTTGCTGGTCCACAACATTTAAGCCGTGTGGCTGTAACTCTGGTATTTGCCTGTTATTGTTTCAAAAGATACTAAGACACTCCTTCTTATATTGAATGATGATGGATTTGCACTGACGACAAACATAAAGTAAGTTTGCAATTGAATCTATGTGTGTTTATCTCTGTGTGTCAATGCACCTGATTCAAAAACTTAGCTAAAGTTGTTCTAACCACAGTAACCCTTTTCCTGCTAAGTTCATATTTCACCATCAGGTCAAGTTGAAACATGTCTCATACAGTACATTCACCTTCCCTGAGGACAGAGACATTGTAAACATGATTTTTACAGACTAATACGCTGCTATTTTAACCACATTAAAGAAGTTGATGTCAACTAAATAGTTAATAACATAACTAGTAATACAGTTTCATAATGTATGGAGAAGATTATGTATTTCAATTCTAAGTAGCTGCTACACGCTGCTATTCTAACCACATTAAAGAAGTTGATGTCAACTAAATAGTTCATAACATTACTAGTAATTTACAGTTTCATAATGTATGGAGAAGATTATGCATTTCAATTCTAAGTAGCTGCTACATTTCATTTTCTCAGTATTTTTGTTGTGTATCTGGTTCATGGTTTATTCCGTTAACTCAGACACTAGTTTGAAGTCAACTCCACTAGTTTTTATCTGCTTATATCTGAATGGTCAATTGCCACTATTCACAGCAACTTGGGGAATCCATTTGTGTTGTTCAGTGATAATCATAAGATTCAGCCAACCAATTGGATAACAACTTCTGAGATGCTGCACATAAGGCCCTTTTTGTGGTTGTGTTGGGAAATACAGGGAAATCGGGGTCAAAGGTTTAACATTTGGGACCAGTTTTCAGCTTGTGTACTCTCCTTGATAATTAAGCAAAATAGATATTGATAAATGTTATTTAATTGAGAATAACAATAATAATGTATGTTGTTATTCAAGTAGTGTTTGGTAAAGTGAATGCTAATCAGCTAAATATTGTTTTCGAGTAGAACAAGAGGACATAACATCATTCAGAAAGTTAGAACCTTTAAAAAGTGTACAGCTGTTATCACTTTTAGTGTTTCATGTACTTTGATTTCATGTTTTATTTGATATCAGTGTCTCCACATATTTTACACAACAGGGTCGTTTGGCATCACTGCACTGTGATCTGACTGACATACAGTAATCCATCAAGGAGATTGCCTTTCACTCTAAAACAGAAACAGTGTACTTGGAATTTCTTTGAGTCCAGTCACGCTCAAGATACCTAAATGGTCAAAATGAATTGTTTTTGAGATTTTGATATATCATGAAACAGCACTATATCAGCACTCAAAGTATGTGATTCTTTGTTAAGGCTCCTTAACTTGGCAAAAAACATACTTCAAACTTGGCTCCCTATGTAAAACCTTGAAAATAACCAATGGTCCCCACATCAAAAATGAAGAGACAATAAACCCTACATACAACAGTAAGCTGTGTGAATATATCAGTGATGACTCAGAATACCTTTGCCATACATTTTGTATTGTGGGGGATGGGGTGGGTTTGGGGGGTGGGGTGGGGGAAGTTACATCTCTTCACTATGACATAATATATAATTGACTCTTCAATTTATAGCATTTATGAGAATAGGAGAATTGAATGGAGAATTCATAAATGCAATGCTCAGTCATGACAACATGATGTCAATACTGTTTATATTAAGATTCATAAGAATTATTTGTAATTCCTGACTATGTACCGGTATATCTATTGAATCTGAAGTAAAGTCTGTTGTTCAGTCTTAGGTGCTTTATTCATTGATTTGTTGGAATGTTGTATGTACAAGACTTCACTGTTTGAAATGTATGGAATTACCTTTGGTTTACATGCAATGTTTCACCTATAGAGGGCGTCGTGCAAATGACACCCCATCTGATCAAAGTCAGTGTCAGCTCTACACTAGTTGTGTTTATCTTAAGATAATGCAGAGTGTCTGTATTTCACAGGCAGTCAGAATTTTTCAGCATTGAACAAAGTAGTGAAATAGATAAACTCAAAGTAATGTTGATGTAAATCTTTTAAAAATCAAAAACCACATTTGCTGACTGGTTAGTCCAGCGAAAATACAGTTTTCAGCAAAGAAAAAAGCAGGAAAAGGTTGAGTGTTGAGGGTCAGTGAGAAACTGACAAAGATAAGTTTTACATTTTAATTAGTTTGAGACCTACATAGACATCACTCAGCTAAACCAATGTAGTAAAGTTACTATTATGAGTAAAACACCAGTGAAAATTTTGCAATTCATTTTATGATTGGCCAAGGCAAGTGATAGTAAACACAAGGTGTGGTACGTAAATCTTCACTATGCATACGTTATACCAAAATCTTGATAAAAAATTTGACTCATACATATTGAATAGAATATACTTCTTTTTTCACCTTTGTGTTAGAGTAAATGAGCTTAAAGAGGTGAAGATGGTAACAAAACCTCTTCTCTAAAAACTGCTTGCCAGATAACCTTGATATATGTTCTTCAGGATTCAAGGGGTGATGTAGATCAGGTGTATTCAAAGCATGATGATCTCACCAATATTTTCAAGTTAATGCAAATTTTTATCTTTTTTGGTCATAAATCTTCTAAGAAATTACTTGTGTGTCAGGTTTGAAATTTGCTATACAGGCCTCTGGCATAACAATACTTTAATTGTGACCAAATTTGAAAGCTTGTATTGTTTGGGCAATATTTGCCATTATTGGTAAAAAATCTTCTTGTACTAAAAACTGCCACAAGTGTCATAGCCTTGCAGTCTCCATATTTGGGTATTTGAAATTATAAGGTCAGAAGTACATCACACAGGAAGTCTTGTTTGGTACTTTGACAGTCTTTGTTAAAATATTAATTTGAATATAATTCCCACTATAGGCTTAGCTTGTCACTGCTGGTTTGGTTTTGAAAAATGGTCAATGATGGAAGTACCTCTAGGTATCAACAAATGTTAGAATTTTTATGTAAATGCAACAACAAGAGTGAATTTGAGGATCTTTGCCAATTATTACAGATGTTACAAGTTTCCAGTAAGCAATAAATAGTTTGTAAATATCTATCAGGAGATGTTAAATTTTTGTGCTTATTTTCAACAAGTAACAAAGTTCTATTTGCTGTGATGCTAAGTATTGTTGAAATATGTGCACCACTGCACTAGTACTAGACTACTTCAGTGAAAAATAAAAACACTTGTTGTACCTGGTAAATTTGAACTCCTTCTTTCATAAAACCACATGTACCATTTTTACATGTACAGTTTGACTTACCACCCCTTTATTGATATCTTTCAGAGTGTTAAGGACATCTGATTGCAGTGCAGTGAAGATGAATCCCGTGAGATAATCTTTCACAGTCATACTTGTGATGAAGAATACGCAGTTGAAATTCTACTTGAACTGTGAGGGCAGTATTAATGATGCTGACTACAGAAGGAATGACAGCAGTCACAGTTTGAAACTGATGGTGATGGATATTCTGATTAACTTGTTATGATGAATCTAGGGTTAAAAATTCTACTTGAACTGTGAGGGCAGTGTGGATGATGCTGACCACAGAATGAATGACAGCTGTCACAGATTGAAAACCTCATGGTGATGGATATTCTGATTAACTTATATAATGAATCTTCAGTTAAAACTCTTATGAACTGTGAGGGCAGTATTGATGATAATAACCACAGAATGAATGACAGCTGTCACAGTTTGAAACTGATGGTGATTGTGATGGATATTCTGATTAACTTGTTATGATAAATCTGCAGTTGTTATTCTACTTGAACTGTGAGGGCAGTGTTGATGATGGGGACAACAGAATGAATAACTGCTGCCACAATTTGAAAGTAATAGTGATTCTGACATATATATTCTCATTAACCTTCGATGATCAATCTGTATTTGAAATTCTAATGGACTGTGAGGGCAGTATTGATGATGGTGACCCCAGAATGGATGACAACTGCCACAGTTTTAAACTGATTAGATAGTGACGGTCATGGTCAGATATAATCGACTGTTTCTCATTCCAGAGACTGTGTATTCCAACATACAGAATGCAGGCAGTGAAAGGAACGTACATGTAAACATACATGATAGAGAAAATAGTGTGATTGGTACAAGACAGTGTCATCATGCAGTGTTAAATTAACTGTTTAATGTCACAGATTATCCATGTCAGATGGATTGTCATTGCATTACTATTTCTCTATTTCTTTACTAGGTCAAAGTCTCTTTCTATGGAAATCATTTGCCTTATCAGTTATTATATTATCATGCCCTGGCTGTCACATTTTGATTGAGCTGAACCATGCGCGTGAATATGGATAATAAGATTAGCAATTCAAAGTATCGTAACTTTACAGCTCAAATGTAAATCATAATCAATCACAAAATAAAATGAAGCACTTGTGGGCCAATTATAAGTTGAGATACTTTTTTCTGAAAATATTTCCGGATTTGCCAATTTTTTACAGTGCGTGACATTTTGTCGCGTATTGCTCAGTTCTGGGGCCAAGTTGTCATTTGCTCTGGAGATTTTCACAAATTTTGATGGTTTTCTTCGGTTTATTGATAATATAATGGAAATAACAGACTCCGCTCTGACCATTAAGGGCGTTTGTTTATGGGCGCGGGCTCATGGAAAGCCAAATTAATTAGCCAAGCCCGTTAATTTTGGGCTTTCCTCTCGCCCTTGCCCATAAATAAACGTTAATGATCAGCGCGTCGCCAATTATTTTTATATTATCAGTGTTTTGTATCCATAGTGACTGGTCATTTTCTCTAGCTGGAGAGAGGAAGGTGTAAATATATATATATATATATATATATATATATATATATATATATATATATATAAAACATTCAATCATTCTGTGTTTTGATAAAGTTGTTTACAGGTGTATATATATATAT
>LD343293.1:55356-68368 GCA_001465055.1 Ptychodera flava
TCGAGAAATTCGGATGGCAAGTCGGTGAGAGGTATGTTGTTTGGCAATGCATTGGTGTTACTTGCATTCGCGTTGGAAAGTTCGCCAACTATGCTAAATAGTTTCCTTGAGTCTGCCTCTTGGATACGACGTCGATGGTACCTGGATTTCACGTCATCACAGCGACGAAAGTATTCAGATCGCACAGAGATGAAAATTTGTCGATCTATCTCAAGCTGTGTATTTCGCCATTTCATTTCTAGACGCAGTAGATTTTTCCTGTGTAGTAGGAGTTCCTCGGTGTACCAAAGTGCACGGACTTTATTGATTATAACTTTAGTAGTAACAGGAACAACATCATCTAACACGTCTGTAGCAGTCGCGTGGAAAAATTTTGATAATATTTCAGGATTGGAGTCGTACGGGTAATCAGAGAGTTTGGCTGCCAGCTTGACTTGAAAATCATTGATATTCATCTTCCGATAGTTCCGGCGAGAAGTAGTGACTTTGGAGTTCGGTGGACGCTGTACTTTCATGCTGAAATGGACAAGGCTGTGATCAGAGATGAGAGAATTGTCGATTCTGATAGAATGTAAAAACTGGTCAGCTGATCTTGTGATAAGTAAGTCGAGAGTGTGTCCTTTGATGTGTGTTGAACCATGCACATGCTGCTGCAATCCCATCGATTGAAGTAGATTGAAGAGTTTGATAGTGTCCGGTGAAGTGATGTCGTCAAAGTGAAAGTTAAAATCGCCGGCGATAACAAGATGACCTGGTAGAGTTACGGCGATTTCAAGAAGAGTTGAAAATTCTGAGATAAATTGATTTATAGTTGCGGTATTCTTCGATGACTTTGGTGGACGATAGATTGTAATAATGTTCAGGAGTTGACTGGATGAACGGAAAGTAAGGATTAAAGATTCAAATGACTGGTATGCGCAGGACTGCTTTTCAACAACTTGAAGATTAGATCTTGTTACGACAGCCACACCACCACCTTTCCGTTTTATACTGTCAGGAAATACTTAATTTTGTATCCATGTCTATAGTAGCTTCAGGGACTTTGGCCCTATGTTTGTTATATAGGGATAACTTAGCAATACAATTTTTTTGACAAAATGCCACGTGATCTCGGTGACCTTTGACCTCAAATATACATATTTGTCCATAACTCAGTAACCACAAGTGCTACACCCTTCATGAATGGCATGATGGGACACCTTATGATGCCACATATTGTACCTCATTAATTATGCACATATCTAATTTTGAGCGAGCCAATAGAGCTAGTGGTCTGATTTTTGGTATATAGGGATAACTTAGCAATACAATGTTTTTGACAAAATGTCACATGACCTCGGTGACCTTTGACCTCAAATATACATATTTGTCCATAACTCAGTAACCACAAGTGCTACACCCTTCATATTTGGTATGATTGGACACCTTATGACACCACATACTGTACCTCATTAATTATGCACATATCTAATTCTGAGCAAGCCAATAGAGCTGGATGTCTGATTTTTGGTATATAATATAGGGATAACTATAGGAGAGAAATTTTTTGACCAAATGTCGTGTGACCTCGATGACCTTTTACCTAAAATATATGTTTATGTCAATAAATAAGTAACCACAAGTGCTATGTCCTTTGTATTTAGTAGGGTGGGAGACCTTATGACAACACATGCTTTACCTCATTAATTATGCACACATCTAATTCTGGGCAAGCGAATAGAGCTAGAGGTCTGATTTTTTGGCATATAGGGATTAATTAGCAATATAAATTTTTTTTTAAAAATGTCATGTGACCTTGATGACCTTTGACCTTGATTATACATATATCTGTATATCTTAGTAACCACAAGTTCTATACTCTCCAATTTTGATAGGATATTAGACCTTAAGATGTTACATCTTGTACCTCATTTATTATGCGCATATGTATTTCTTGGCTGGCCAATACTGTTAGAGGTCTGATCTTTTTTCCCGATTTAGAACCATAACTTAGACATGCCTCATGTGTTTCAAATTGTTAACAACGACATAGACCTATATGCCCATAGATCTCAACATATACACTCCAGTGATACTTCTTAATGACCACATTTTCCTGCCCCATCAAGACTAATACTCCTATTACAAGTGGGGACTATGTCATTGTCAATGACTTGTTGAGTTAATGGTTGTATCACAGTATTCGATATTTCTAATTCTGTATTATTTCCATTTTATATTCTGAATAAATACATTAAACATATTTCACTGTCTCCAGTACATTGCATTTAAGTATTTTCACTTCATGCACTTTATCCCTTTCACACATGTTCAAATATCTGACCAGAGAACAAACACTAAATAGTCCAGGATGGGAGCTACAGAGTGTCATTGACGCTATTGTTTTAAATCTTGAAGTGTTTGAAGTTTTTATTTTCCTTGTGATTTTGTCAATGAATGAGGACATTTATTAAGTGGGTTTCTCAACTTTCTGTCAAAATTTAAAGAAAGCTGAAAAGCAAATATGTATGCTGCATATTTATATAAGTCCCAACAGCCATGACAGTAGATCAGTTTGTCATAGCTTTGTCTTGTTTAGTAGTTAACAGGTTTAGAAGCTGCTTGTCCATCTTCTGTTCCTTGTGTTGATAATTGAGTCTTTATCAAATAGATACTATGAATAATTACAGAAGTACCACGCTGCAACTGATGAAGGCTTTACCACTATTATGTACTGGATGCAGACCATTGTGAGCAAGTAACTATCGTCTATATGCACTATAGTAATTAATTAAATTATTGGTTTGACATACATGTTGCCGTCAGAAATGGAGACACTGCTTTACTGCTTGGATGTCAGAGAATTTAAATTCTACTATCAGAAAAGCATATGTACTATGGAATACATCATGCATAATTTTATTTAACAGCATTTTATTTATATCTTTCAGAGTGAGGAGAACTTAACATGATTGCAGTACAGTAAAGACGAATGCAGTGACACTTAATGGTACTATGATGAATCTGCTGTTGAAATTCAACTTGAACTCTGAGCTCTCTCATCTGTTCCTAAGAAGGGATCATCAGTCAGACGAACAAGTATGGATCTTAGCTTTCCCAAACTTAGTTCAGTCAATGCAGGTATACCCTTCATTCTCCTACCTCAAACAGCCTTTCAAACTTCGCTATCCACATATTGATAGTTTAGTGTCCCTCATTAGAGACTTGGGCCCTGGTTGTCATCTTTTCAAACTTGGTTTGCAGAGGGCGTACAGACAGCTCCCTGTCGATCCTCATGATTTTCACCTGCTCAGATACACCTGGCGCGGCTTGCTTTTCATTGACCTCTGTTTACCTTTTGGCTTGCCTTCCGCAGCACTAACGTGCCACAGCTAACATGGTTATTTCTATGCATAAGCTAAGGCTTTAGAGCAGTCAACTTTTTAAATGATTTTTGTGGAGCAGAGAAACCGGCACTATCGCAGTCTGCCTAAATTTCTGGCCTTTGGTCTCTGCTCTTTGAACTGGGCCTTGAGGAAGCTTCCAGTAAAGCAGTCCCCCTATAACATATCTGTCATTTTTAGGTGTACAAGTGAACACAGTTACAATGACCTTATCAGATTGAGAAGAAAGACTAACAGAAATTTCTGAGCTTCTTTCCAGCTGCATGGTCAAGCAAGAAGAAGGCAACCCAGCATGAATTGCAAGTCCTCATTGGCAATCTTTCATTTGTTTCTTGCTGTGTCCGGGCAGGGCGCCTTTTTATCAGCCGCATGCTCGACACCCTTCCTTCTGTTCAGTCTGCACATCATTATATTTACTAAACTCACAGTTCCACAAAGACTTAAACTGGTGAATTTCTTTCAATATAATGAGGTTTCTGTTATTCCAGACATGGACTGATCCTCCCCTAACAGTGTTGTATATACACTTGCCTTACAGGTTGCAGCAGATTTTCAAGATCACAGTTTTTCCACACACCATTTCCAGACTTTATTTTACAGCAATGTCTTCCAATATACTGCCTTAAGATGTTGGCGGTTGTAGTGGCTGTTCGCCATTGAGGCGACAAATGGAAAGGTTTGCGCATTTTGGTGTACAGTGACAATACAAGCACAGTTAACGTCCTCAATGCAGGGAGGGGCCGCAACCCTTTCCTGTTGTCAGCGGTGCAGGGGCTTTTGTTATCGTAACCACTCAACAGTTTGAGTTTAAAGTGCATCATCTTCCTGGCTTGCTGCGAATCCGTAGCCTTTGCCACTCGGGTAGCTTGGTCATTGGAGTGGCTAGAGCATGTCAAGGAGTGGCAGGGCTCGTTTTCGCAGCAACGTCCTGGCTCGCACAATCAGCTTGTAGATGGCTTGTCCTGCTGGCATCTGAGCAGCATCTTTCGGACTCATTTGACGAGCTCACAAGAAGCACCCCACTTCAGGAAGTGTCAGTGCCTGACTGTTTGTTCACACGGAATGATTCATTCTAATTTATCAACAGCCATCCAACAGGATTTGGACGTACTTAGTCAGGAGGTCAAGAATTCTCGGCTGGCAGCATTTCCTCCTGGCACCTGAAAGAATCTGCATACTCAGTTTTGCTCTTACCTCAGCTTTTCCCTTCATTACGGTTTGCAAGCACTACCAACGACTTCTACAGTTTTAGCCCTGTATGCCCAGTTTCTGAGCAGTGTCTTTCCGCAGTACTTTTTCTATTTCCAATTATATTTCAGGTGTAAAAACACTGCATATTCTGACCGGTTATAGCCTTGAGGCATTTGAATGCGTAGGCATTAGAAAAAGCAGTGTGTAGTCACCTTTGCAAAGATTGCCTATTACTATTCGAATGCTTAAAGAAATGGCCACCTTCATTGATTTTTCCAGCCAGTTTCACCAAGTTGTTTGGTGTGCAATTTTGATTGACTTCTTTGCTTTCCTGAGGAAATCTAATCTAATGTTCCTCCATCTAAGCAAGCCTTTGACCACAATCACCATCTTACAAGGAAAGATATTGTAGTTCACAATTAGCATGTTATGCTTCAACACTCAGCAGTGCGCTGGTCCAAAACTTTAACCACGAGCATATCCGTATACTTTATGTATCCCATAAGCGGCTGTTCCATGCAGTCCTTTTTGCCCAGTGTTGGCAGTCACATATGCTCTCCTCATTACCTGCTGCGTGAGATATGCCAGCTTTTGTTTACCCTTGTAACGGGAAGTTAGTATCACTGGCTTGCTCATCGTTTTCATCAGCTCTGAGCAAAATTTTGCAAGGGGTTAACAATGATAGTGTCCTTCATTCAGTGCACAGTTTACGCAGGGGTGGAGCCTCCCTCAGCCCATGCAGCATAGGTTCCCACAGACCTGATTAAACTACATGGCGATTTGCGTTCAGATGCATAGGAGCGCTATATTAAGGTTCCCTTCTTGTCCATGCACCTGTCAGTGTCACAGCGCATGGCCCAAATTGCCAGTCATTAGTAGTGTCACCACCTTTCAATGCCGATGAATCGCTTGTTGTTGCAGTTAACGTTCATATACATCATTTGTTGCTTGCCTTGAGGTCAGCCTCCACTTTGCCAAGTTTTAGAAACATTTACTCAGTATTTTTATTTTTCACTGTGATCTTGGGTACTCTCATCAGACCCCTAGTTTGCCTTAAACCCTCGTTCTATTTCCGCATTGGTTTTTTTGACAGAAGACTTAGTTTAGTATGTTTTATTTACCGCCTTGCCATTTTGTCAGTGCTTTTTAATGTCTTCGCACTTGTTATTTACTTCACTTTCAAAGCTGCATTACAGTTTTTCTCTCAATGTTTCAATCCAATTTGTTCATGTGCATTGTATCTTTTTTTTCTTTCTTTCTTTCTCTTTCTTTCTCTTTTTTCTTTTTCAACTCTCTGGCCGTTTTTCTTTATGCTTGTTGGAGTCTTAATAAAGTACTTCCGATTTACTGCCAGAGAGTTGTTCGTTGTCCTTACTTGAGCAGTAGGTGTAAATTATTAGTGTGTCATTGTAGTTAATTCCACCTAAGCGTAGTGAGCCCTCTGTCATCAAATTATTGCGCATGGTCATTCCTCTTTGCTCAGAGTTGCTGTATACTCCATCAGGGCGCTCACCTTCTCCTTTTCAAGCCCACCTACAGCTCCCCTTGGCAGTCATTTTTTACCTTCTCGTGTCTATTTATAGACAGAGAAGGTATTAGAGTTGAAAACCAGTATGCTGGTGTCAACTTTTACTTCCGTCTGTCAAGCCTTCCGTCAGTCAAGATCCGGTGACGTCATGCTATTGTGATGGGTCATATCATAAACTGGTGGGGGTGTTCATGGCTCAGGTTGAGCTGTAGGAGAACGACTTTGAGCTGTGACAAAATCAAAAGGGACTTAGCGGCATAGCCAGTGTTAAGCCTTTCTCCAAGGTTTCTTAGTTGACTACGATCTATTACAGACTACTGAGCTGACGCTAGGGGTACTCACTTTGTGTTTGCTCACTGTGTGTGAGCAATACATATATGTATTTGAGAACGTACGAACACATGCATGCATGCATATATGTATCTGTCTGTCTGTCTTTCTGTATGTATGTAAGTATGTATGTATGTATGGATGTGTGTGTAAGTATATATATATATATATATATATATATATATATATATATATATATATATATATATATATATATGCATGAATGCATGCATGTTTGTATGTGAGTAGGCATGCATGCATGCATGTATGTATTTATGTATATGGGTATGTACGTCAGTACATCAGAACATATGCATGCATGCATGCATATATATATATATATATATATATATATATATATATATATATATGTATGTATGTATGCATGCTTGCATGTATGTACTTGGGCACATATGCATGCATGCATGCATGCATGCATGTATGTATGTATGTATGTATGTATGTATGTATGTATGTATGTATGTATGTATGTACGTATGTATGTGTGTATGTATATGTGTATGTATGTATGTATGTATGTATGTATGTATGTATGTATGTGTGTATGTATGTGTGTATGTATATGTGTATCATGCAACTAGTCTTATTGCATTCTCTATGTAAGCACAGTCAGTGAACCATAGGCTTCAGGACCTCATTCAGTACTCACTCTCTAATACATCTCTGTAGTATGTTTTTTTAATGTTTTTCCATGTTAATGGAACACAGCAAGGTACAATTTTTCCACTTTTGCAAACATGTATTTTTTCAAAATTTACGTACCTCTTTCGACGCGCATCAACTGTTGATAGATTTCTTTCTGTTCATCAGGAAAATTGGCCTTATCAAGGATTTCCTGGATACGTTCCCGTAGACTATCTTGCTTTGCAGTCAAACTGGCTTTGGCGGTCGTCTTCCTTGACTTTGTCTGAACCAACTTTCTGAACCCCTCTATCACATCTTGTTTCCTTTCTGTAGAAATGTCAAAGTCATGAACGATGTTCTCAACATACTCCATGAGTACATCGCCCTCTATCACCAGCTTTTGATCAGGCTTGCCAGTCTTATCGGGACCTAAAGGCAGGGACTTCAGGAATGCCATCATTAATTCTTGTTTTAGTTCTAGAGGAATATCTACTTCATTGATTATAGCGCCAGTATTTCGGACGAACTCCATTCGGTCAAAAACCAATTCAGAGTGAGTGTCGTTCAACTGTTGTAATTCTGTCTTTATCTTGACCCATTCACACCAGAGTTCGTCAAGTTCAGAGTTTCTAACTCTCTGTTGTTTCACTTCCATTCCCCTTAGGATATCTCTGTCTCTAGCTTTCTCTCTTGTCTTAACCTGCCCTGTAGTAACAGCGGCCCTCCTGCTTTTAATATCGGATTCGAGTTTCTCATTCATCTCTTCGATGGCTTGAATAGGCTGTTGGTATATCTCCTCACCTAAATACAGATATTAATGATAGAGTTATGGTACACGATAACGAATGTTTCACAAAAGGTACATAATGTTTGTTCATGGTGAACTATAATACCAATCAAAGACAAATGGGGAATGGAAGGGGTTAATCATATCATGTGACATATAAATTACAGTCTATTTTAAATATCAGCGAAGGGTTAACAGTTTGTCAAGGCTAAGGGCTTCCTTACGCTGAGCAATAAAGATTGACGCTATGATTTTCATGTAAAAAATTCAAATGATCACTTGTTTCTTGTCGTAAATAAGTTGCCCTCATCCGATTCAGTTTGGTCTTTATAGTATTTGCAATGCCAAAATTATTTGATCAACGTCATCTAAACTCATATATATACCAGGTAGGACATCGCATTTGAAAATAAAATTTATATCAATATATCTGTCGACAATACATTAGGCGCTAGCACAATTCATTAGTGACACTCAATTACACATCAAATTACCAAATAACGTGTACTAATGCCTCACATAGAGAGGTTGAGATAGACACGTTAATTGTGTATAGGTCTTACACCACAAACGTTAGCCGTCCATTTACCCTTTCATACTATGATTATACAGGTCATATAAACATAACATACCTTCGATGTCTGCTAATTCCTCCTGACAGAGCAGATACTCTTCATAGTCTATCGATGTTCCTAATGACAGGTATAGAGCTCCAATTTCATCCAGCAGACTCTCAGACAGGAATGAACTCTTCACCATCCTGTGAAGACTTCCACTTGAATAGTCATCCATCAAAGACTCCAGGGCTTCCAATGACTGGCAATCCATGATATAGGAAATGCATCCTTCACCTATTTGGTGCAACCTCATATCATAATGGCGTTGATCTAGTTGTTTCCCTACCAGCACTGAATTGTCTTTTGTCCACTTGTTGGCGTAGAAGGCAGCATCAACATCCCTCACTTTCTTGCCTTCCTCTGGAATAATTCCATTCGGCTTGACTTTTACTTCAATCTGGCCTAGAAATGGTAAATCACAGCTATCTTAAACTTGACGACAAGATACCCATTTGGTGCAATCAATACGTGTAGCTGTTGTCTGTATCACAATGGAAGATATGACTAAGTCAGCTAGTTAGTCCAAACGGCTTCTAAGCTGAAAACAATCTTCGCTATGTGACAATGCATATCCAGCTTTGGTTTTCAATATTTTATATCAAGTAATAAGGGGAAATCAAACTCTAATTTTGTTTCACATCGAATGAAATTTACAATGCCATATGTCTGAATAATCGATGTTTGCAATTGTTTAATACGCCTTTGTAATGTAATTATATCACCGAGCCGATTCATCCATTAAGCCGTTCGCGCTTAATACCCATATAAACTTTATGCTGTCGTTATATAATATTTTAAGTGATAGATTATAATTTTATTTTCTTACCTGGCAGGCGCTTCCTATTGTTTTTCTGCAACCAAAGCAGGTGATAAGGAGAGTATCTCGACCTTCGTAAGGATTTTTTGCCTGAAAATTACATCGAAGTTTTTGATGTCAGAGGCATAGACCAAACAATAAAAAAACATTTAAGCCAAATTTGTCTACGAATTCTCGAGATTAATGATTGGCTGCAGCTCTTACTAAAACTTGAATAAATTTGATAAATGTATCTAGGTATTCAGTCGGGACCAATCGATGTATTGACTATGCCTCACCTGTAAACTTACGACGCCTAAGTAGTTGGTCAAGCTGATTAGAATATCAATCATGCCAGAGTCTAGTTTGAAATTATAAAACCCTCTTTTGAAGGCGGAATAAAATGAGATCTTAGCTTTCATCGACTTCAATATAGATGTCGAAGCATTTCATGACATTTAGTGTCATCTTAATGTTTATGTTGCTCTGCACATTACATTTTATTGCCATGTAATTTCCTATTATTTCGTACACTTCATTCTCATCACATGATAAGCAGCCCGGAGGCTGATGTAACAGTTACGTAAATGATTGGCACATATTGATTACGCTTGCTCACTTCCGCTCTCATGGTAAAAAAATCATTGCTTCTCCGGGGACGGTTTTCTCGCTGAAGAAATACAAATCTATCCCTAAATACTGTTGGATTGCACATTCATCGCTATCGCGGTGGCATATGCTGTTCTAAAAAGTCAACAATGAATACAATCTGATTCTATCTCATATCTCTTAATTTACAGATAACATGGTTGGAACTAATTTGGGATAATTGGATGATGAAGTAATGTAGATTCAGGCTGCAAATGTAACCTGATCTGCTTTTCGTTTCAAGCTACACACTTGCTTTTATTAGTTATTTGTAATATCGTAACATTCAGCTATAGGGCACCTAAATTTTTTTAGAAATTTGAAAAATATAAATATCCAATTATCCCAAATTAGTTCCAATCGTGTTAGATGTTGAAAAGTTTAAGTTGTAATCGCCCGCACTTCCATAATCGAACGACATATTAAAAAAAAGGCTCTTGGAGATCAACAGTAATTAAATAGAGTGTGGTGATGATTCCATAATAGAGAGTAGTAAACAAATATGAATGGCCCGAATAGGATGGAAGACACATTGATGATGTGTACATGCACATCGTTTATATATCGACTTTCATCTCATATTTTGAGTTGCAATTATTTTAAATGGTTAAGGTAAATGTTTCCATTATATTGCAATTACCTGGACTCTGTTCCTTGCCTTTCCATGCTTGCTTTATATCATGATCAAGTTTTGATTCCTTGCCATTTTTACGTGTACACGACTTGTCACTTTCATTATCACTTGCACCATCTGAAGAAAGTAATGATTTCACGAGTGAAATGGTGTATGCGGTTAATTTATGATTTGAAAATTCTCTCTCTCTCTCTCTCTCTCTCTCTCTCTCTCTCTCTCTCTCCCTTGCTGTCGTGTTCGTCCAATGCTTGCTTTCTTATGACTCAGAGACAAGTCGCTTTCTCCATCGCCTCATACTCCGGTTACTACAAATCGATGTTCTGTAATTCTAACAGCTGTAAAGTCATAGCAATTAGGTATAACACGGTTGGAACCGATTGAGGAGAAAATGATCTTTTAATTGTTCAAATTCATCAGAATGTTAATTGTGCCTTCAAGCTGAAATTTGCGGTATTACAAATCCTGCAAAATCAATAGCAGTTGAGCTTCAATTTCCTGATTAAACCGATTTTACTGCATTATCATATTCTTCCAAGATGATTCCATAATAGTTACAATCGTGTTGCATATAGCATTTCTGTACTTGAGCTCAGAAAATAACTCTGCGTATAGAACCTCTGATGTTAAAGAGGCACTCCCATTTGGTAACATTTTTAAAACATATTTTTTAATGCCAACGGTCGATATTTGACGTGGCGACTGCGCGCGGATCGCAAGATATCGATAAAAACATCTCATTTCCCGAGCGTATTTTTCACATCCCGAAGTTTAACGATCGTTTCTGATTTTGACCCGAAATCCCCCGAAGGTTTGTTGTTGTGCTGATTGACGATATTCTAGGGAGTCTACAATAAGTTCGAAAGACGCAATTAATTTACTTCCCACTGCAAAGACTACAGCATTATGCCATTACCTCGGGTAAGTTTTGTAAAACTTCTCCTTAGTTTTTGTCGTTTTCATTATTCTAAATAATGTGTACTATATTTTTAACCTATACCACATAAACATCAGTTTTTACGTGTCAAATATTAGCCGCCTCCGATGACTACATTTTGTCGTCTGCCACACAGTATGCCGTG
The DNA here is from genome assembly GCA_001465055.1 of Ptychodera flava. NCBI lineage: Eukaryota > Metazoa > Hemichordata > Enteropneusta > Ptychoderidae > Ptychodera > Ptychodera flava. Next base: position 66,995 of record LD343293.1, read on the forward strand.
CGCGTGGTATGCGTCTATGCATACCACTATGTATCAACCGCACGTAACTGTGCTGGTCACCTATGCGAATTCTTGTGGAATCAAACTTTGTTTTCCGTTTTTTCTCAGAGTCAGTAAGACTCGGCTTTCCCCTAGGGGGCATGACCGATCACCGATGCGAGTGGTACTGTGGCGTACAGCAGCGTCAGCGTAGACTGGTACTCCATAGCTTAGTTGACAATGGCCCCAGTGCCGGACGTTCGATGTTCGGAAGCTGAATTTAGGTGGGCCACCGGAATTCAAACTTTTACTTTTTTGATGACATGTTTTTATCAATATCTCACAATCCGCGCGCAGTCGCCACGTCAAATATCGACCGTTGGCGTTAAACAAATGCGTTTTAAAAATGTTACCAAGCGTGAGTGTCACTTTAAGATAGCAATGAATTTCGACTTTGCAATCATCGTTCAGGTACACAAAGTAATGGAAACTACGAATGATCCATGCCAAGAATATAAATTATTCTTTCTTCCAATGCTGTGTCACACATAAACAAAACAAAACAGTTCCTTTATAACAAATGTAAGCCTCTTATATTTGTTCACACTGAAGCCATCCATTGGAACTCTTACACGAAAGGCCTGGTCCAAAACAATACAAAAAATGTGAAAGTTATGAAGTTCTGTTTTTAATTTGAGTGTTTTTAAAATCTACTCAGAGGGTATACCTGTATTTAGTTGATCCTCAGCACTTTCTTCTCTTACTTTTCCGATTATCTCCCTTGGTTTATCGCCACCAACTGGGCCCTTATCGCCATTGCCTACAAACAGATGTGATACTTATTTAAATTAACAGACTACACACAACAGCCAGTAAAGTGACACATTTTGTATAGGAATTGTATTTACATTTCGGTTTGATAAAGTGATGAACTGAATAGTTTTGATGGGACCATGTGACATGTCAATTTTGTAAATTGATGTTTCAAAATTCAATTTAACAAGTCATCGTTGATGACACAGTCGCCACTTGTTAATGGGTACTTTGATTACAGGTCCTCAGAGAGGAAAGAGTCCTCTTCATTAGGTCTGTGATAAAAATAGTTTTGAATAAATTCGCTTGACACATATCTGAGTTGCAGTTCAGGACATGAAAATATCGTAATAAAATGGCAACATGGTGGCCATATTGGATCGTATCACAAAACAAATCGATGTGCATATGTATGACATAGGTCAATGTCCTTGTACCAACTTTGATTAAAATCGGTTGAGATATGCCTGACTTCTGGCTTTGTACATGAAAAAATCATAACAAAATGGCCGCACAGCAGCCATATTGGATCGTATCACAAAACAAATTAACGTGCATATGTATGACATTGGTCAATCTCCT
>LD343293.1:69172-84985 GCA_001465055.1 Ptychodera flava
ATCAGGTTGAAGATGTCTACAAGGGAGAATACAGACAAATACAGAACAGTGTAAGGATAGTGTTGATCCTAATTAAATGCTAAACAGACTTTATAGGCTGAGTAAATTAGAAAGTTACAAAGGATATAGAATATGACAATTTTTACCGTTTATGTGTGGCGCAGATGGAAAGTGGCAATTCAAAATTGGCGGTAATGGTTATTTATACTGCCTGTCCGAGGGCGCTGTGAGCAATTGTTATTTAAATACACTGTTCTGTATTTGTCTGTATTCTCCCTTGTAGAAATCTTCAACCTGATGAAGTCCTACTTTTAGGAAGAAACGTTGTATCAAAATTACCAACAGAATAAACAGAAAATATACAAGCAGATCAGTAGACGTGTGCAAATTTATTCCTCCGCTATTACCAAATCACGCTACGAACAACACTGGGAGCTATCTGTACATCTCAAGTATACGTATATATATATATATATATATATATATATATATATATATATATATATATATATATATATATATACGTTGGTAGGTAGGTAGGTAGGTAGGTTGGTAGGTAGGTAGGGATGGATGGATGGATGGATGGATGATGGATGGATGATATATACATACATACATACCTGCATCATGTTGTCCTTTTCCCTGTTGTTTCTTTTCTCGTACGTGATGTTGTACCACACCTCTTTCTTCAGTTTCGCAGTTGTTCCCTTCAGTGCTTGAAGAGCCATGGCCTATGTTTTAACGATAGATAAGAAGACCTTACTAATGCGTAAGTTTTATCTTTCAAGAATAACAAAGCAGTCAGTCATGTCAATTTCCTTAAGATATATGATAAATTAACGTTTTGTCTTTAAGGTAAACTTGACAAGGTCAAGAATAAACTTTGTAACAGATAAGTACTGACAATGACATATTCACTATATGAATGTACCTGCTTCATCAGAGTGCGAGCAAAGCTCGCTACACTTGTGGACTTTAGTGTTTAATCACAAATATTTTGCATCTTCCTAGCGCTTCTGCCCTGTGTGTTTTCCTTTCTTTTCTTTGAAACATTTTTCTCTTACCTGCTATTCCTGTGAATTCTTGACCAACGACTACACTACAAGTATCATCTACAGCGCAATAAGTAACTGGTATCAAAGAAAAAGAAAAAAAGTTATCGAACCGAAAAAATAACACGCTGACACACTTGATACATTTATGTATAAATGGCCATACGCAAATAAACATACTCTGATGCGAATAGACGCTTACGTTTACACATCCACCCATCTATATGTTTTTTCTCATTTTGTTTTTGCCGGTTCATTCATGGTTAAATGTCGCTAAGAAAAAAAAGTCATGTGAAATAATGTCTTTAACGGTATATTTTCACAAACGCCATATATTTTCTTTACATCACAATTTTATACCATGATGAATAGAGGAAGCTAAATGAGTAAATTTAATGATAGATTAGCGTATGTAAATTAGTTAAACTAATAGAAAGCAGGTTTTTGACTCCCTTTACAGTTCATTAAAGCCCTCGTCTTCGATGTTTAAGTCACATGGTTTCATGAAGGACACTCGTATCTGATCAGACAAACAAAGGGTATTTTATATATATATATATATATATATATATATATATATATATATATATATATATATATATATATATATATATATATATATATATATATATATATATATATACACACACACACACAAATAGTACCTTCGGCCACCAGGGCAAGTGATTCCCCTTGGTCGGATGTAGCATGACCAGTGTACTCGTGCTCATATGCCGTCGAACTTTCTTGGATTTCTGTACTCGTGTCTCTGTCACCTATTGAAAGAAAGACCAGATATGAACTGTAAATGCTCACGTGTTTCATTATATATTGCAGTTATGTGTAAATTTGAACCTTTGCCACATGTTTGCAACTTCTTTGAAAGTATTATGATCAACATAATGAACAATATTCACCACAGATTAACTCTATCGGTCATTAAGTATTCAAATATGTAATTAGCTGAAATAAAAATAATAAATTACTTTGACTGCTGTCATTGTATCACCACTTTATATAGCAAGTGTAATTGCCTTTGGTCAAGTCCTTCAACCTTCAAACTGTATATTCCAAACTTTGAAAGCTCATTATATATGCAAACTGTAAATTAGCTGACATGAAAACTTAAGTGCGAAATGCCTTCCAATATTGGTATAACCTGGTATAATCATCAATGTACATAGCATGTTATGCCAACGTTGATCAAATAAATCCAAGTATATATCCCTTATTAGGAAAGTTCATTTAATACACAAATTAGGAATTGGCTGAAGCAAAAATGCTTAATGCCTTTCAATGTTAGCCTACATAATACCCTAGTATATTTAATGTACATAGCAACCTTCATCAATTTTGGTCATATAAATTCAAATATATATCCCTTATTTCAAAACTTCATTAAATATGCAAATCAGGAGCTGGATGAAGTAAAAATGCTTAATGACTTTCAATAATGTTCTATCATAGTATCTTTAATGTACATAGCAAGTTTCGTCAACTTTGGTCTGGTCAATACAGATAAATATCCCTGATTATGAAAGTTCATTAAATATGCAAATAAGGAATTAGCTAAAGTTCAAATGCTTAATGACTCTCAATAATGTTCTATCATAGCATCTTTAATGTATATAGCCAGTTTCATCCACTTTGGTCTCGTCAATTCAGATAAATACCCCTAATTAGGAAAGTTCATAAAATATGCAAATTAGGAATTGGCTGATGTAAAAATGCTTAATGACTTTCAATAATGTTCTATCATAGTATCTTTAATGTACATAGCAAGTTTCGTCAACTTTGGTCTAGTCAATACAGATAAATATCCCTGATTATGAAAGTTCATTAAATATGCAAATAAGGAATTGGCTAAAGTTCAAATGCTTAATGACTCTCAATAATGTTCTATCATAGTATCTTTAATGTACATAGCCAGTTTCATCAACTTTGGTCTCGTTAATTCAGATAAATACCCTAATTAGGAAAGTTCATAAAATATGCAAATTAGGAATTGGCTGATGTAAAAATGCTTAGTGACATTTAATAATGTTCTATCATAGTATCTTTAATGTACATAGCACGTTTCATCAATTTTGGTCATGTAACTTCAAATATATATCCTTAATTTCAAAGGTCATTAAATATGCAAATTAGGATTCGGATGAAGTAAAAATGCTTAATGACTTTCAATATTGTTAAATCATAGTATCTTCAATATGCGTACCAAGTTTCGTCAATTTTGATCGAGTCAATTCAGATATATACTCCTAATTAGGAAATTTCATTAAACATGCAAATTAGTAATTATCTTTCACGTCACCCCTTAATATCTTTCAAAGCTGATATATCTTGGTGTGATCAACATTTTTAGCGAATCTCATTAAATTGTGTGCAGTCGTTTTCAATATATATCAGTTTTTCTAAAATCATTAATTATGCAAATAAGCTAAAACTAAGCAAGCCACACCCACCAAAAACTCATCAGTTCTTACCATTTGCAAACTGAATCTATGTATCAGATTTGATTCTGATCTGATAAGCCGTTTTTGAGATATTGAGTACACAGACAGACAGACAGACACACAGACAGACACACAGACAGACACACAGACAGACAGACATCGCTGCGACATATGCTCACGTGTGTCAACACGTGAGCAAAAAATCATGTTGACAAGGTCTGTTAGTATTCGCCTATTCGTACAAAGTTATTTTCATTATCTGACTTGGGCGTCTGAGATTCGCGTATGCATATTTTCCCTTGGAAAGGATGAAAAATTCTGTTTTATATGCAAGAGAATAAATTGAGAAAGTTAACATAATTAATGATCCGTTTATATTAAGGACATTTTACGAAGGTTTGCCGGTTAGTGTTTTCGTATATGTCGCTGTTTGTAATCCAAGGTCGTATTCTTTATATCTTACCTTTACTTTCTTGATTGCCGGACGTCCTAGAAATATTTTCCTTAATGGCTGCTGTTCCTGCCACGTGTTCTGCCGTCGATGACTCACGATCTGGTTGGAGGAGAATATACGAGAATCGACATGATTGTGATTTGCATTCTTTATCGCTTGTGAGTGTAATTTATGTTTCTGACATGCTTTTGTTGGCGTTTCCTAATTTCTTCTGTGTTAGATAATTATTTATCATGTCACTTTACTGCCCGAATCTCTGACTGTCTGTATCTTTCTCTCTGTCGCTCACCCGTCCGACATCTTGGACACATATACACGCGTACCATACTCACACGCGTGCACACCCTCACTTACTCATGTACTCAAGTCTCTGTTCGCGTACCTTTTTGCTGAACATTAGTTTTTGCTTCCCTCACGGTTTCATTCTTTTCAGAAGGGGAGTCTTGCATGTCGGTTGTCAAAGTTGCAATGAAATCTTCATTGATGCCCTGAAGATCCCCAGCAACCTTTTCTATGATATGCTGTCTTATCATCCTCACACGTTTCAATGCCGTAGGATTTTCCAGGATGACAGACGTTATTCTCTTGACCAACTCTGCTGGATCTTTATCCATGTTTATGGCACATTCTCGTGCTTCGATGATACCGATGTGTTTATTTACTACCTCCTGACTGTGGGAACTTCGAGGATAGACAACAGGTATCGCCGCGCACATAGCTGCAAGAGTGAGATTTGCATAACTTGTTGAAAAAGGCGGAATTAGTACAAGATGAGAAGAAAACAGTTGACGGTTAAATTCCTCAATGGTTGTCACGTAAGTAGGCGCGATCTTCAATGCTGGGCTGCTCGTCAGCTTTTTCACGATTTCCTTCTCCTTACTTGGTGGTATTCCGATAATTTTCCACACCGGTGGCGTTTCATCCACTTGGTCGAGGTTTTCAGCAACTTTGTTAATGGCGTTTATGATGACATCAAGTTTATCTGGATCTTCGAATTCGTATTCTTGGACGATGGATAGAATTTGGAATGCTTCGTATTCGAGAATGGGTGGCTTTTCTGATCTCGAAGACGATAAGTATTGTTCGAACAGCACTGGAGAAAGCTGCCGTTGGTTAGTATCATAGTAAAGTCCCCTGTACTGTGCGTAAACTCTTTCTCCGACTGAAAATGAACACTTTGCATTCTTAAATTCAACTGACATGATTCGCTTTCGAAATTCCAGTTCCTCCTTACTACATCCTACAATCAAAGGTGTTATGTCATCTTTCTCAAAGAGGTTGATCAGATAACAAGACGCCTTTGGAAACACCTTATTCAGGATTTTGAAGGCATGTGTTGATGTGAGGGCACTGAAGCCAAACACGAATTTGACATTTGTCAACTTTCCCAACTTTGGATAGTATTCATCGGGGCACATCAACCAGTCACGATGTGGCTCTCTGAATTTCAATAAGCCTTCCTTCGTCGGAAGTTCAAGGGTGACACCAAGTTCTTCTGCTTCATGTTCCTCTTCTTTTGTAGCTTGTAAAGCCGTACAATGGACTGATATTCTCATGTCCTGTAGTTGTCTGATAACCAGATGAAGACCATCGGTGACTCCTCCATGAATTGCTGGTCCCCATCGGTCACATACAATTAGAGCCTTGCTTGCCATATTCCTTTGAACAAAAAAGTGTTGCATTATGTGACAATACTTTGATTTTCAAATGCAGCGTTTTATATAGACAAAAAATATTATATTCAGTCATATATTATATTCATTCCGCCGTATTTTCCCTCCATGCTGACGTTACGGTAATTAAAACATGGGAAAAACATGATTTTCTTATGAACTAGTACATTAAATTAGTCATCGTCGATCGTTTGACATGAAGGGGGCATCATCATAATGTGTAACTTCAGTTTTCTATCTTTCTCCGTTACCGATGACCCTTCTTTCTTTCTTCATTAACGATGACCCTTCTTTCGGGTAATTGTCAAGCACTGTTTTAATTTCACCAATCGAATCCATGACACTCTGTGTCCAACTAAACTTAACAGCATATTATTTATGAGCCTTGTGACAAAAATGCCCCCCTTGTGCTCACATATGGGCTAATGTACCGGTGTGTGTCTGCCTGTGTGTCTGTCTTTTTGCCCGGTATCTTAAAAGTGTCTGATCGGATTGAAATGAAATCTTGTACATAGATTATGTTTTTGAAGAGCAAGAACTGATTAGTTTTAGTGGACTTGACTTGCACAATATGTACCAATTTGCATAATCATAACAGTATCATATCTTATGAAGATTGTAACAGATGTTACTCTGGGATCCAATTTTCGAAATATTCTCCGTATACTAAACTAATGCTTGATTTGCATGTCTCATGGACTTTCCAATTTAGGGGCATTTATATATGATATAACACAACACATTTAAAAAAATAATTTGCTATATTATATTAATTTGCATCTTTATTTTTCTCAATAAGTGATCTTTAACTTGAGGGACTTGAGCAAATTAAATGAATTTGCAAAGTACTATGGTTCATACAATTGGAGGAGTGTAGTAAAGAGCAATTTGCATTTTTGCATCAACAATGACAAAAGGCAATTAAACTTGCTATTCAAGGTGATGATAGCATTATATGACTGCTTTAACACGTTTAAATTTTTTTCTGTAAATTACAAATATTTATATTTATGATATTTTTAAACAAAGCTATGCATGATGAATATTACTCTAATGTTGATAAAAATTATTTTAATGAAGCTGCAAACTAGTGGAAATAATGTAAGAGAAAAATATTGATGCAAATTGCAAAATATACTAACACACGGGAATATTTTCAGTAAATACCAGGGTGACATTTCTTAAAATGCTTGTTAAATAACCTTCTAAGACATCGTTCAATGTTGACGAAAACAGACACTGTAAGAGTTTGTGACTTGGCGCCAATATAATAACGTACCAGTCTGAGAGTTTGAAAGTTACACGACAAGACCTAGCCATGAATTGAATTCAGGCGATATAGCTGTTCTAAGCACAATCCGGCAAAAAAGCACATTTTAGTCTGTTATCCTTTCCAACGATATAATGGCCCAGACCATGCTTGACATCTCCCTATACGAATTGTACTAGACGATCTCAGTCATTCCCGAAGTCGATATGAAGGTATAATATTCGAATTGGCATCTGATGTCAGTATACGGAACAGGGGTTTTTAGTCGTTAATATAGAAATAACGGGCGACGCGCTGACCATTAACGTTTATTTGTGGGCAAGGGCGAGAGGAAAGCCAAAAATTAACGGGCAAGGCTTGCCGAGCCCGTTAATTTGGCTTTCCTCGAGCCCGCGCCCACAAATAAACTTTAATGGTCAGAGCGGAGTCTGTTATTTCCATTATATTATCAGCGAACCCAAGAAAACCGTCAAAATTTCCGAAAATTTCAGGAGCGAACGACAACTGGGCCCCAGAAACTGAGCAATACGCGACGCACTGTCACACGCGCTATAAAAAATTGGTAAATCCGGAAATATTTTCAGAAAAAAAGTATCTCAACTTGACCTACAAGTGCTCCATTTTATTTTGTGATTGATTATGATTTACGTTTGAGCTATAAAGTTACGATACTTTGAGTTGTTAATCTTATTATTTATATTCACGGGCACGTAAACAAACCATTACTGTGTATTTGTGGTCAGTCACGTGGTTCAGCTCGCCCAATCAAAATGCGACGGGCAGGGCATGGTAATATAATTTGGAATGGCATGTATACGTTATCGTGTAGATTATTTGCAGTGATAACTGCAAAATACCCCTATGATCATAATGTGTTTACGGTAGTGACCACAGGATACAGGGGACAGTCCCCTGGGGTGGGGAGGAAGGTGTTTTTTGTGCAACGGTTTACCGTATTTGATTTTATTATGTTTGACTGTGATATTTCAAATAAAGAGTTCAACTCACACCGTCTGACTGCTTTATTATTACCGACAAGTCCTTATCTCCTCTCCAACTTGTGTATACACCACTGTAATTGCTCCAAAAACATTGCCCACTTGCTTTGGACTCCAAACTGTCTGACTGTGTTTCCAATACCTACAATTCCTTATCTCCTCTTCAACCAGTGCACATACCACTCTAATTGCTGCGCAAACATTGCCAACTTGTTAATGACTGAGCGTATCAGCGGATTAGCTCATTAAGTCAACACCACAGCCGTCCCACACGTAGTGAAATTATTTTAATGCGTGTGGGACGGCTAGCGGCTGTGGTGTTGACTCAGTCACTTAATCCGCTGATACCGACAGCGAATTAGCAAGTTGGCAATGTTTTCGGAGCAATTACAGAAGTGTATACACAAGTTGGAGAGGAGATAAGGACTTGTCGGTAATAATAAAGCAGTCAGACGGTGCAGAGTTGAACTCTTTATTTGAAATATCATAGTCAAAATTAATAAATTCAAATAAGGTAAACCGTTGCACAAAAAGCACCTTCCTCCCCACCCCAGGGGACTGTCCCCTGTACCCTGTGTAGTGACGAAGTAGTTGAAAATATCGGTCACATCTAAACTATTTTTCTTCTCATCGAACGATAGAGGGCGCGAATGTCATTTGACCTGGAACATTGACTTGGTCATGCCACCTTCCCGGCCGATGTTCCCGTCCATTACTTGCCAATACGTGTGAGTGCCGCCATTTGGGGTGAGTTTTTCGCCGATGTTGTCTAACAATGGGCGATAAATTTCAGTGCAACCGGGACCTAAATGGGATTTTGATTGAGCCAAGCTAAAGTTAGTTAAAATCAAAAAAATGTTCTTTCACTATGTTTTAGATTTGCACTACAATTTTTAAGCAAAATTTTATAATTACTTTTTTGTTCTTTTTCAACACATAGTGAATAGGGTGACGGAAATGCAGAAAGTCTTGGTTTGCGCCCGCGCCCCAGCCATACAAGAGCTTACTTTTGCCACATAATGCTTTGCAAATTTCGACAGTATGACTATCTTCCAGGGTCAAAAATTATAGAAGTCTGAATAGGGATCTAAATTACCTAAATTTTTGGTCTTAAATGGGTTTTATATATGACCACATACCCCTAACATTTCTCCGTACAGGTACCAACTACTCTTGATTTCGCCTATGAAGTACCGCCGCTTTCGAATTTTATGTGCATTATTTATGAGCCTTACTCGTGCAATCGGAATTTTATGCTGGAGTATAAATTGTGTCGACGCGCGGAAACCATTTATGATGTTATAACTGCAGTAACTTGGTGTGCCCAACACGCATACTAGTACACTAATGGCGTCTGTAGTGCTTACCTCTTGGTCTTAATTTCCATTGCTCTACCACGTCGGCCGCCATTGCCATCAGAGCGTTCAACAGGCACATCCCTTCGACTGTCTGAAGTACTAGCGGCGGAGCTTGCCATATCGACTCTGGATCTGCTGCACAAAAATGAAATGCAAGTTAAAAAGTGGCCGAGGCCCTCTTGAAGGACGTATTTCTGATCAACAGTGACCCTTCAATGTCGGGGAGAGAGTAGCATAAGCAACACCCAACTGTCCAGAGCAGCTGATCATGTGATATAGGCTTTTGTACATTTTGAACTTTGGTCTCTGTAGGTAGTGAACAACAAAAGAGTGTGCATGAGTGCACGTAGTTGTACTATATATATACGGTGAAAAGATGTCATGGTTATTGGAGCTGCCGTACAAGAGGTCAACGAGTACTCTTGTTTATGTTAAAATCACCATAGATTGCCACATAAACCGGAGGCCATTGGGTCTTCACTCGCATGTAAGCACTTTCACAATTAAAATTTCATCCTACCACTCCAGTCCCTGTCACGTTAATTTTTCAATTACTGTTATCAATTCAGCCTGGAAGTATTAATTTAGCAGGCAATGAGATTATCGTTCAAGAACACGAGACTTTAATTTCGAGTGATTTTGTTTCTGAAGTCCAGAGACTCTGCACTTTTGGTTTTCAAATCCTCTTCTACATGCTGTATCAGTACCAAATACATGTATTAGCTTTCCTGAAGTAATTAAAACGCCTATGCTTACTGTACATCCGTCTGTATAAATTAATTTAAACAGTGATGTCCTTATTCTGCCTTCGTCTTTGTTGTAACTGCGCTACAATCTTTCTGTTGTTCATAATGTATAGATTTTTGTTTCTCTACTGTGTATGGTTGAGTTAATATCTGATGCATAGGCATGTCTTTTCCTGTGAAAGCGAAATTACATATGTAATAAAGACGAATAAGAGTGACTGCCTTAAAGAGCTTGAAATGCAAATCACATAATATAATGTCGACAGAAAGCAGAGCTTTATGTATGAAATAAAGATTAACACGCCAACGAGCATTTTGTTTTCTATAGTTTCGATGAGCCGTAGAAAATGTCAAAGCAGCAATCAAACAGTGAACACGCAAAAGATCAAAAATGGGAAGCTCTCACCATAGTCAGCACTGTTCCTGTACAATGCAGACTGAAGACTGAAACTGAATGTCGTGTATATCTGCACTTTTAACAAAACACCAGGGTTTCGCGGGCACAATTGTTATCAGCATGTAATTCCTGGCGAACTTTTCAGACTGAAGATCTACACAGCAGAGCTCATGTTACAGAGATATTTTATCTCAGACAAAGGTTAATGAACCTAGCGGTCATCGACACCAGTAAAATGGTTAATTAAAACAACAAGATCTTAATTATAAGTTGATTTCCATAAAAACCATATGTGAGACAAACGCACAATAACGCTAATTACGTTTTACGAGGATGTTTACGGAAGTCTGGATGAAAACAAGAATATATTTGAATTATATTAAGAATTATGAAGGTAGTCAATTACGTTTGCATATTAATGGAAACCTGTCAATTTAAGATCAAGACCTGCATTGATGTTTATGATTGGATGTATCATTTTATCTTTAATTCATGTCTATCGTATGATCAAAGCCACGCCTTAAAGATAACGTTTAAAATCCCATCCTAAAACAATACAAGTATAAGATTAGATTGGAATAGAGAGAGAGGAACACAGTGGACCCAAGACATTTAGACTATGGGAGAAGCGTATCTTGGGCGATGGCAACTGTCAAGCTTGTCTACAGAGAAATAAAGTCTATGTAGTACCAACGAACTCTAAACGTCTCGTGTAGTCAATACACTGAAGATCCCCAGGTTACCTCTCAGCAGCCAAGGCGAGTTCAACATATAAACTCCCCATGAAAGAACGAATAGTAAAAGGGTGAACGGAACGTTACTACTGCCATGAAGAAGAAAAACGCTTAGTAACACGCTTAGTAACACTCATTGTGATGCAAGTAGTCAGTCCCAGATTCATTGATCAAGCTCGCTTTAACCCAGCAAATTAGACTGGCTGAGGTTGTTTTCACTCTTTTCATATTATTGCTGTAAAAGATTCAGTTTTCATCCTTTATGAAGGAGTCTAATGAAAATTCACCCAGGATATCCAACATAGAGTAGAAAATCCTAACCATCATAAACAATCAGGCCGGGAAAACAACATGAAAGAGAATCCGGCACCTAAATTTAACAACTTGGTGTGTCAAGTGACTCCAGTCTGACGGCACCTATTTACGTAGAACTAGCAAGTGAATGCAGGCATTCAAATTCCTTTGTATCACTGCTGAAAAGCTCAACACCCCGATGACCTGAACGAGGTCAATCGGTTCAAACACTCCACCGATATTCTGAACTCCATCAACAACGTTTTCGTAAACACATTATTGTACTTCACATATCGTTCATTTTGCCAGAGAATTGTCCATAAAACTGAAGGTAGATGTATATTCCTCAACCGGCATTCTCGATTCGCTTTGGTACAATGGCTGCGCATGCGTTTGTGCGTATAGTGACCCCAATGAACAAACACAAGAAACACTATACACCTCCAGTCGAATATTGAATTAGGTGAAAACCCGTAGCCCAATATGTGAATTACGTCATTCTTGACAAGCATCGGTTGTTTATGAAGTTCCTGCGCTGTCTTTCGCGGGCATTACTGTCCGGTAAAATTGAAACTAGTTCCATTTTGCGTTTGACTATTTATAACAAAAGTTGTTCACTTCAATGCACCAACAAACACACTTTAAAATTCAGCACATCGACTTTTCAGACATTTGTAGTTTACGCGCCGCTAATTTCCAAACTGTAGTTTGGTAAGAGAATGCAAAACCTGTTTGCTACACTCATAGCGACAGCGCAAGGGTTGAAAAGCCCAACCACTTTCTAATACGCATGCACGCATGACTGTCTGAAAGCATCTCCTCTCAGTGTACATATAAAAGTCAGGTAAATCTTTCTTCATTTTGTATCACCATTAAATACAGTGTTAGTGTAAGAATCTTCAGTAACCAAACTCAAATAATACATTCTTGTAAATCCTGGTATTTTCGGGGTGTTAAGGTAACTTGATATTTATTACGTTGGTAATACTTTTCCATTTCTATAAAAAAATGCAAAAAAGTCACATTTTATTGTACAGGGACGAATAGTGCATTCGTAACAGAGGCTCTGCAGCGATTTTTCACATAACTTGGTGTTTTGTACTTGTGCTATCTTAATAAAACCCTCAAGTGAACGAATTAAAAAAATTAACATGGCGTCAATTCAATGGATTGCTTAAGCCACAGACAAATAGAAACACAGACTTGCAACGCGGCATGGCTTTTGTTCCATGGTCGTATCGGTAGACTATGGCCTTTTCATATTAAAATGATCTTCACAGGTATTAGATTTTTTGGGAGAGTCGTATCGGTAGACTATGGCCTTTTCATATTAAAATGATCTTCACAGGTATTAGATTTTTTGGGAGACCTTTGTTCGTGGTTGAATATTGCAATAGATTATGCAAAAAGTACGACGAAATGGCATCGTGCTGCCAGTCGCGTAGCAACCATACTTACTTTGTGAGCTCTCAGGGCAGAAACACTGCTTAACGCCAATCAAAACATAACACGCCAACAGTTTCATTAACACGTCCTTCAATGACCAACATTTAATAGACGATATGACTGACCGTAAACCATTGAGTAAAACCAGACAGTATCGATAAAAGACCTTCAAATTTGGTTGAAACACACTCATTATATATTCATAAAAATGTGAGAGGAATTTTTAAAATGGTAAAATTCACTTTCCCGAAGCTCAAAACTTTCCTATTTTCGTCAGCACGCCGACTCCCGCTCAGCACCACACGACAACAACAACACAAAATTTGCCAAAAATACTTTTGCTTAAAAATTGGCGAAAATCCGGAAACTACAGAAGACTGCATGGTCGGCACTCTTCGGAAAAGCGAGGCGAGAGCTACCTTAGGCGAGGCGAACATGGATGACTTACGTAACCGCTTCACGCCTTGAAAAATACCCGTTGCCAGTCTGTGTCTGTGCTTAAGCTTACCGTAATACCCCTATGCATATTCAATAATCGGTAAATTCTTGTTTTCAAAATAAAATACTTAAACTTAAATTGGCTGAATTTTCTGATAAAGTCTTTAAACACAGTCACATTCGTATAACGCCTGCCTTGTACACAACTCCCGTTATTTTCACAAGACCTTATAAGACATGTCTATGTGTTTTCATATACTCCCGGAATCCGCAAAAAGTAATACAAAGAAGGAACTGAGGATGAACTTTGAGGAAGGTTTGAAGCAAAGCTGAAGTCTTTCTCTTTCGAGACACATTCTGCATTATATCGACCGAGTTACCCTTTCACTGGTGTACAAGAAACAGTGTTGATGATGTGCGGCATTATTTGAAAAAATACTTGCAACAATGTAAAAATTTCAAGCCTGTTATGTGCTACATAAAATAAACTGCAACGAACAAAAACAAGTGGTCACAGCTGCAGATATCTATTCGCTCAGACGCATCAACCAGCAATTGCAATGGGCATGAGATGAAATATAATTCAGACATTGCATTTGATAAGTGTAAGTTATTTTCATGCAATAGAGGCCATACTGAAATAACTACGTTAAGAAGAACAGAAGGGTTCGTTTTGCACGAATCCAACTGCAACGATATACTGGCAAGTGTCCTGTACTAAATCTTAAAGCTCATGAGACACGACAACCAAAGCACTTAAGGGGCGCTCACTTATTATTGCCGGGGGTGGGTCAGCAAATTCTTCCTGCGCATCAGCACCAAAAAATCGACGACCCCCCTTTTAAGATGACAAAAATGTCATGATCCCCCCCATTGCTTGAGTAAAGCTGCACAAACAAAATACCTGGGGGGGGGGGGGCGATAGAATCCAAAAAAAGATTCTCATTTTTTTTAATTACCGCCCTTACAAACTCATACGGCGTTACTGTTCATATTTCTTATTCTGGCTTGCTATAATTTTGAAATTACCCCTCGAAGGTATTGGCCAGAAATTACAGCTGGATCGCAATATTTTAGCGCAAGCGTACGTGTACAAAATTATGATATTTGGATTCCATTGATAATCAGCTGTTGATAATGTTGATTCACTATACATGGTAGTCTATGAGAAAACTGTGTAATACTTTTTTCAATACAAAACTAGCAATATATTTGCATTTATAGACATTTGATAATTGAGTTAAATGTACTTAATTTAAATAGGCTTGTTACAACTAGTATGTGTACAAACAATTTGACTTGAGAATTTCACCAAAAATGTTTATCCACTATACATGGGTGACTATGATAAAATTGTAATTAATTTTTTTTCCAATGATGAACTTGCTATACTTGTGCATATACGGACGTTGAATAATTAACCTAATTGTACTTGTTTAGAATATGATGATTAAAGGTGCATATTATGTGTACGAGAAAACTGATTTTGGAATTTCACCGAAATGTAGATTCACTGTACATGATAATCTATGAGGAAACTAAGAATATTTTTTCCAATGCAAAACTAGCTAAATCTGTGTATTTATAGACATTTGATAATTCATTTTTCAGTACTCATGTAGACTAGGATGGTTAAACGTTGATATGTGTGCAAGGAATTTGATTTTAAAATTCACAGAAATGTTGAATTACTATATATTGGAGTTTATGAGAAAACTATGAATAATTTTTTACAATGCTAAACCAACTTAATCTGTGCTTTCATAGGTGTTTAACAGTTGATATAAATGTACTTGATTCAAATAGGGTATTTGAAAATTCAAATGTTCACAACAATTATGATATTGGAATTTCATCTAAAAGTATAATTTCACTTTTCATGGTACTAGTAGTCTACAGGTAACTGTTAAATATTTTCCCTGACAAAACTTGCTATATCTCTATAAGGTTAGCTGCGTTGTATATAAAAATACTTGTTTCCAACGTTTCATTAAGCCATATCGGGTTCATGAAGAGAGAGAGAGACTATCATCAAAATATAATTGCCCAGTCATCAATATTTTACGTTATTCGTATTAGAGTCAAACAGCCAGCTCTTCGATACGTAAAGCTTGCACAAACCCTCGTTACTTTAGTTTGTCGTTCCTCGAAATAATAGCATAATTTATCGGAAAGTGACACAATTTTATAGCAAAATATACGAGACGATCATTCGAGGTACCTGAGCATAAGGTTGGTTTAGCTAATCATTTATCGATATCAAACAAAACGTAAATCTTATTCAGACGACTGGTGAACATATCGATATGAGTAAAAAAATGTTTCAGCGTTTGTATGTACAACTTGGTGAGTTTTACACACTCTGGTCAACAAACGCTTACAATAACGCATGCTACTTTCGCAACTAATGAATAAAACGTTGGAGGCAATCACGTCGAGCGTATTGGATAAGATTGACAAAGCGATGCGATTTGTATAAGCCATCCCATACGAGAGA
>LD343293.1:87929-101785 GCA_001465055.1 Ptychodera flava
GATTGCGACGCAGACTTTGAATGCGGAGACATATGTGAGAGAAAAACAATTGAATGCGACGCAGACTTTGAATGCGGAGAACAGGTAGTTTTGGGCCACCGTACAAGACAGTTCACTCTTTATGTTGTTTTCACTTACGACATTTAGGTTGGATTTAGGTTAAGATGGCAGTTTTTGCATTCCGCATCAAGTCATGATTGAAAAAGACATAATCTTATCACGTTCACAGTCACCGAAAGTTGTGTTGAATTGTCCAAATGAAATACATTTCCATAACCCATGCTTCACACTCTTCTCAACGTAATTCGCACTTTATCAAAACACCCTGAATACATTTTACAGAAATACCCCGTTAAGCTGACCGATGCGAAGGGAGATGAGTATGAAGGCGTTGTTGAAGTGAGTGTCTCGAAAGGCGAGGAGGTTTTCAAGACAGCGTACACACTGACTGAAGACGGTGAAGTTGCACAGAAAGGAGTGGATGGTCCTTATTCTGTCAGAGACACCAACAAGGTAAATATTCTAGTGCACGATCGACATATCTTACAAAGCTAAGGGCTTTCTCTCATCATCATCATCATCATCGATAGTTTACACCCGCTTTCGTTGTTGGCTGCTTATTTACAATGTAATATGACCACGGCATTGTCGTGACGTTTGACTCGTTTTTGTGGTACATGGTGTTCTGGATTGGCAGTTACGAAACACATTCTCACAACACATCACCTGTACAACTGGCCTCAACAAATCACGTACAAGTGCGGGTACTCATTATGTACCAAGTAGACTAAATTGCCACAACTCAAATATACTCGAAAAATTGTCAAAAGAGCTGTTTTACATGATTTCCTTGGCGAACCTCAGTCATGGCATATTGATAGCTGCACTTCCATCAACTTGCCTCCCCCATCAAAAAATCTTGAAAAAATAATGATTGATTACCATTATACGATTACACTTACCGTGAAATCCCTGTAAGTGACGAAAAGATCGCGCACAAATGTCCAGAAAGACATCAGTTCATTTGCATTCCGTGTTCTGTTAAGTCTTGTCCTCAACGCATCACAACACTCTACAAGTACATGTTTCCTGACTTATTCATTCAATTAAAAAGGCAATGCTCACAATGCCGTTACATAAAAAGTAACTTCAGTAAAAACTGTCGGAAAGTAAAGAAACTTGTTCAAAATTCGAACTCTTCATTTTTCCTGTCTCTATGGTCAACGTTCGTCTTTTTGTATCGATCAGTTTCAAGTTTTCAGTATTTTTGCTTGTCATGTATCTTTTTCTAGGAAATAGTCGCTCACGTATACGAAGAACAAGGTGTGTGTTTCTTGGTTCGATACGACGTGAGTACTGGAGTGAGTGCCTCGGATTTGAACGAATCATTCAAATCGGGAACCCAGGTAACTATTAGAAATTGATTTGCAAACGGTTATCTATTCGATCATCTGTCTCTACAACCAATATATTGGCGGGATGCAATAAATTTGTTGTGGCACGAAGTTTCAGTTCCTGCAGCATTTTTGGTTATGTGCCATCCCATGCATGCATGTATGCATGCATGTATGTATGTATGTATGTATGTATGTATGTATGTATGTATGTATGTATGTATGTATGTATGTATGTATGTATGTATGTATGTATGTATGTATGTATGTATGCACTGCACGTCCATGCATACTTGCTTGAAAGCAAGTATAACATTACGCATCTATGTACGTATGTATACACTCTATGTGTGAATACCTGTCGGATGAATGTATGTACAAATTTTTAGACATATAATGCATGCATCATTTGATAGATAGCTCTGATTGGGTTGAGGACGATTGTATCTGATTTATAGTTTTACTTTTCAAAAACGAATGGGAGTCTACTTGACTGGATTATTCAAGTTTACTTTCAGGCCGTTAGTAATGTTGACAAAGTGATCTTGGAAAAGATGAAGGTGAGCGACACTCCGATAGAAGACGTATCAGCCGTCAGTGCGGTGATTGCGTCACACTGTAAGGACAAGGATTCCTATTGGGCGGAAGTCGAGAGTGAAAAAGTGACATGTGGTGGGGAACAATGTACAGAAAAAGGCGTCCGTACAGGTATTTACTCCTTTAAAAAACTTGATGTTACTAGTGCATTTCAGTTCTTCGATTTCATGTCCAACAGATACATAGAATTAATTCTACCATATATTATCTTGTTCTCTGTGCTAGCTCGTGAAACTTGCCCATATAAGTGCAAAACCGAATCCGTGCGAGAGTGTTTCGAATTTTTGTGGCTACCGGTGACATGCAACACTAAAAAAGTCAAGAACTGCAAACTGGCTTCTTAGCTCAACATAGATGAACTATACAGTACATCAAATCCTAATGACGAAAGTTTGGATTGTCATCGAATCTCGACGACATCATATCGAATTGACGATGCCTGTAACATCATTTCAATAAAAGTTTACCTCCTCTGAATAAACTATTTTCCTTCATCTGCGACTTGGTGTGTACAGCAATATATTACGTGTTATAACTCTTCGCCCTAAGTACTGAATTATAATCAACGGGAAATGTATGCTTTTGTCCTCGTTATGTGTGAGCTGACGAGGGACAAATAGAACTCTCTCTCTCTCTCTCTCTCTCTCTCTCTCTCTCTCTCTCTCTCTCTCATTCTGTTTATTTGTATTTCACATTCTATACACCAATTTCTCTAACTCACTTTCTACTCAGTCTCTGTCCGTCTATCTCTTTCTGTCTCCCTCCAAACACTTTAACCTTTATGTGTCTGTGCCAAGAAGTCTTTAGTATGGGCAGGTAAAAAATCAAATTGTTTAATTACTATCATTATGGTAACCATTTATTGACCGCTCCCTGAAGCGAGGAATGGTTTGTTCACTCGTCAAACAAGTAACAATACCAGCTCGGGCGAACAAAGGATTGTTTAATATATGTACCCTGCAAATTGCGGAAATATTAGGTTGTTGAGAACGGTTTATATTCCCTAGTTTGTCAAGCTGCAGTTTTTCATTATTTTGGTTCTCTGGACGTGGAGGAGTACCAACTTTTGCCAAATCTTCGATTGGCATCTGAGGACAAGGCTCATGGACGAACCAATAGGGCCCTTTCGTCGACTTGTGAGGGTTAACGTTAAAGTTTGTCGAATAAATATGAATTGGAATACCAGGATCGGTAGATCCACGGGCTAAAAATCACTGTTGTGACAATGCTCTGCTGTCTTTACAAAAGAGTTACTTTCAAGGTATCTTTGTGCGTGTCTTTTGCACACACTTTACTTCTTTTGTCGAAACAGTTGACTTGCATTGGATTTCCGAAAAAAAAACATTCATTTTTCGTTGCCATGTGTCTCTGCCAGCCTGTCTGTCTGTCCTTCTATCTCTCTGTCTGTCTGTCACTGCATCTCGCTTACTTTCTCGCTTACGGCTGATTGTCCCAATATGCAAAATTATCCTATTAATTTGTATTATTTATATCGAGATGTCCCTTATCAGTGGATTTCATAAGACTGGCTCTTGAATCGTAACTTTCTATATGACATTATTTCTCCTTCCAAGACTTGCACTCTTCATGACCTTGCGTGGCTATTTGAAGGGGAGAGAGAACCATGGGTTAACACTATAGAATTCTTCTTACAACTACTTTGAAACCCAGTGGTTTAATCTCAAAATCTGACACAAACACGATTGGAACTAATTTGGGATAATTGGATGGTGAAGTAATGTCGATTCCATCTAGAAATGTAATCTCATCTGCTTTTCTTTTTACGTTACACACTTGTTTTTATTAATTTACATAGCATGGGAGTTGTTAGGGATATCACGGAAGCCTATTAAGTCTACCAATCAATAAAGTTTCCTAGCCCTCAAAACCCCCGATATTAATACTGGCATCACGTATTCACTTTTATCATGTCAATTCATAAACACAAAGAATAACCCATCACGAACGACAATGGGTGACCGCGTTTCGTTTTCTTTGAAGAAGGCTTGTTTGTAGAAAAATCATGGCATATTCACTTGTAAAAGAAATGCTTTTCTTCGTACGTTGCATTTGAACAATTGGGGCGAAAACGTGTCTATTTAGGAATGAGGCATGGGTGGAGAAAGCAAATGTTTGGTTAGACAGCCATTTTAGAATAGAACTACGTCTGTCTAGTCCTGAGTACTGTACGCCCGCACGACTCTCTGAGAGTTCATCAGCCGACTTACAAATCGTTGCGCTCAGTGCATTATCACATCTTATATGTAAATCAGCCAGTGAGCCAGTCAGTCAGTCAATCTATCAATCTATCTATTTATTTACGTATCTATCTATCTATCTATCTATCTATCTATCTATCTATCTATCTATCTATCTATCTATCTATCTATCTATCTAATCTATCTATCTATCTATCTATCTATCTATCTAATCTATCTATCTATCTATCTATCTATCTATCTATCTATCTATCTATCTATCTATCTATCTATCTCGGTCTGTCTGTTTGTCTGCTCATCTATTAGATTGATAAGTCCAACTACCACGCCTTTAATTAGAGTTTTTTGGTATTTTGAATCATTCAATTTGTTTTTACTTGTGCAGTGCTAATGTGGTATCAAATAAGATTGATTAATGGAACAGTTATTGGCAGTGGAGGATTATTTGAGATATGTATGGACGGCGAAGATTTTCAATGACATCGATTGTTTCTTTTGTACAGTCTATCCCAAAAGAATTGCGACATGCTGTCTATAGACTTACTTCCACTGTCAACAAATATGACGATTGACAACATTTTTGGAAACAAAGAAGATCGAGATAGTTGGAAAACTTGATTAACAACGAGATGAATGCAGATTACCATACTTCATAATTCATCAGGCTGTTTTACCTATCGTTTAGTTTATAGCTGGGCCGAGTCGCGACCACTGCTCAAAGTGTGTACATAACCCTAGGGAGCCGTCATTATTTACGGCCTGGGGGCGATCGGAGGAATCTGGAGGGGGGGTCACTCAAAAAATGGAAAGCTACAAGGGGGTTTCTCAAAGCTGGAGAACAAGAAGGGGGGCTACTCAATTTTGTTGATATGTACTGAAGCATTTAGTGAAGTTATGAATTAATACAACAATAATAGTTAAGAACGGCAATATGTATGCTTGAGATATGTATGTTCATACCCCGTATATGTACACACAGAAACACACACACACACACACACACACACACACACACACACACACACACACATATATATATATATATATATATATATATATATATATATATATATATATATATAACAGGTGGTTTCAAGTAGAAACTAAAATCTCATTACACTATGTGTTTCACGTTTTTGTGATCTTCAGACGAGAATGATCAGTTATTCGACGTGGCAAGCCTTTAATGTTACAGGCTAGTACTGAATAATATTTTCAGTATTTCCTGATTAAAGATTGATATGCTTGCCTGAAAATTCATGAGAAACGTCTGCTTTCTATATTCTACATTGTATAGGTTACCGATAGAGGAAAATGTGTAAAGCAAGCTAATTCTGATTCTATAAAGTTTAAAACCAGTGGAATGCCTTGACAACAAACCCATCTTTTATTGCAGGAAAATAATGATAAATAATAAATGTGAATAAATATATGTCTGTCGCTATTTTTCCGTTTTCAAAAAATGTAATCTTCATTGAAATCAGTGAACTGGATATAAGTTTTGGAATACTGTCTCAGATTTCTGTTCCTTCGAGTTTTTTATAAGAAAAATCTGAAAAAAATACTCCCAAAGTGCCATCAAATAACACCATTTTAATCCCATTTTGACCTCCACCCGTTGCGCGGTCGCCTGTGGTGCTTTTGCACCACATCTTCGCCCTCTTGTAAGAAAAAATCCTATGGAGAACACTGCACGTCATCAGAGCACTATATACAGACCTGTACATCAGCCCCTGTCACAGTAATGGAACCTCTTTCCAACACAGACCTGTACCACAGGGTTTAATCAGGGCCTGTACAGGGCCTGTCGCAGCAGCAATCCATTTTACTATATAGATATTTAACTTTCCCAATTTCTTTTTTTTTGGGGGGGGGGGGTTGTCACTCAAAATTTCTGTAGCAGAGAGGGGGTTATTCAAACACGTCATGGTTGGCAGGGGGGGGGGGTTACTCGAATTTGTGGAGTTTTTTAAGCCATTCCTCCGATCCCCCCCAGGCCGTAAATAATGACGGCTCCCTTAGTCTACAAGCGTCATGAAAACGCAGCAGTTAACGCAATGCACCGTAGAGGGAGCCCTTCATTCGACCGGCGTTTAGCCGACGGCCAGGTGGCGGCATACACGATCTCCGGTTGTGGTTTTCAAATACGCGATCGAGAGTGTGGACGACATTTTGAGTTTAATCAGCCAAAATGGAGGTCCCGATCTTTTGGTGACAATTTGAGTAAATGAGTAGAACGTGGTAAAGAAGTGACTGAGTTAACGCCGTCTACGATATCATACCCAGGACCCACATTAAATACAATTCATTTCTCATCGGTCCCACGTACAGCTCCGCGTGGGAGACGGACACATTGCATCTGCAACACTAACGATTAGCTTGGGCATCACGACACAATGCACCTACACCTAAATTAATTAATAGACACCGTCAATGGCAGAATGGGTTCATTATTTCCGTGAGATTACGTCATCGGAAACTATGGCATCGGAAAATATCTGACAGTGTAGGAACATGGGCGAGGAAAAGAGCAAGTTAAAAAGGCAACTTCAAGTCGCGGTTTACGGGCAGTTCATCACTATCTCAGCGTCATAATTGTTGCCGTCATAATTATCATCATCATCGACAAAACATTGACAATTGATATCTATTTATTTCCTCTTGATAGTCCTCTGGCCCCATGCATGTCCGCCTACCTATCTCTTTTTATGTACATTTAGTTTTTTTAATTTAATATTTTAACACATCCAGACATTTGATTGAAATATTCTAGTGCATCACTAAATTTAACACTGCCGCCACTTTTCCAAGTGAATTGGTCATTTTTCAAAATAAGATTATCTTTGAAACTTAGCATAGCAGGGAACAAGGCCTCCATGAAATAGATTGTGTGTCTGGTAACACCTTACTTTTCCATCATGTCTCTCTTCAAGTAAAACAATTCTACATGTGTTCTTCTCTCGGAGAAAAGAGAGTTTGTGTGCGCGTGTAATGTCTAGCTGATAAAGAGGTAGCGGTGTGGCTATGCTTTCACCAGGATGCGGGAGAAACAAGAAGATAGTTCAGATGTAACGGCGACATTTTGTGTTATCCCTTATGGATTGTTTTTGGAGGGAGAAAACCCTTGGTAAAGCAAGAAGTGGTAAAATCGATCGATTACCACCTCATACAAAATATTTTGAAACTATTCTCAAAGCAATGAATAACTTTTTTTCAAGCCATTACACTTACATTAAATAACAAGTTTTGGTATGTATTAATTATTTATTTTAATGCCGTAAAATTTTGACAGAATAAAGTGAGTGTATGACATTTATCTCCGTGATGATCATGACAACATTTCCTCTTTATACAATTGTTGATGAAGCTCTACAACGCACATATTCATGTCTATATGAAATTATGTGTTGTCCTATGATACGTGTATACGATACATGTAGGTGATATGGCATATCTGAAGGACAAAGGGTTGCGTCATTCGTAGGTTAGACATCGGCGCTCGTCTAGGGCGCTTTTGGCACCCTAAGATAATGTCGAATTCCACTGTACGTGAGCATAGGCTTTGCTCGTGGAAAATACTGAATTCGCATTAGTTGTATACCAGGGGCACTGTCATAGGAAACCTCGGTATACGCACGCGATGGACACTTTTGACTCACTCCCTTTTCCTGCTAATGTAGACTTTCAATGAAATACATTTTGACAATGTAGATATTTGTTAACACAAGCATGACCTTTTCACCCAAAGAAGCACTTTTGACCTACTACTTTGTAGAAAAGGTTACGTTTTGATCCGGGTACTTTGCCGAAAATGTTGACTTACGACCCCTAATTTATAGAAAATTTTATAATTTGTGGTTTGTAGTTTACAACCTCTAGGGTACACCTGTACCACTCAAAGCGCTGATGAGTGCCCTTGTGTTTTATTTGTTACCGTAAATCTTTTTTTCAGAATCAGATGCATGGCTTTTGCAGTAAACTTGGTGATAGAGTTTACATCCTTCGGAAATAATTCAAACTTGGTGAATATGAGGTCATTCACTGAAAGCGAATCTGACGCAATCGTGTAAAGATAATTATAATTCATGAACGACAATACGACACAATCAACGAGACAATATTAAAAGTTAATCGTTTATCTTGAACTCTAGAAAGCAAAACGAGTTAAGCTGAGTGCTCATCGGCTTTATCAGCGATAAAATCTTGTTATAAGAATATAGATAAGCTATTCCGTCACAGCAATGTAAGCCAACCTGTGAATAAAACACCTGATAACGCAGCAAGCCTTTTTGATTTGGTATTTTCATCATACGTATTTTTAAAACTTCATCCAAAGCAGGATAGCTGACATTGTCTGCCTATATGGGAAGTATGTTAAATATTTATTTAGTACGTGAAACGTTGGCAGCCACTAAAAAGGGACAAAGTCGTCCATTTTTCCATTTTTCATGAATTTTGTTTGATACGAAACAATACTTATATTGTTTGACATGTTGAAAGGTACTGAATGAATGGGTGACCATGCATATATTTGACGTGGGTTTTAGACACGATACATGAAACCATCACAAAAATGAATTGATGGTCATGACACAATTTTATGGATGCAGAGTTTTGCTTCCTTCACTATTTATATATATCCAGTCTATTTTTACATTATTTTATTCGAAGTCACATAGACTGGATATTTTTGAAACACCGGTAAAATAGTGCTTACGTGGATTTATCCGTCGCCTGCTGTTTAATACATACTAACGTTCGTTAGACCCCCGCTACTTCAGTTTGCTGTTCCTTCAGACACGATCATAATTTGCAGGAAAAAGGCAAAGAATTGTAACTGATTATGTTGGACGATCACATTAGAAAATTAAGAGAATTGTACTTTGGGACAAACTCTGGCTAATCATTTATTATTATCCAACAAAACGTAAATCATAATCACAAGGCTAGTAAATATATGAACAACGCAGTGTTTGTTCACGCAGGTAAAGTTTTTACAATCTTCTAAATAAACGCTCGCAATAACTCATGATGCATTCGCTATTATTTGAGAAATAACATTCAAGACAGCAGGCTATGCGAGAGCTCTTGGAATCTACTGAATAGTATTCGATATTGCCACAAGGAACCCCCTTTCATGAGAGAGAGAGAGAGAGAGAGAGAGAGAGAGAGAGAGAGACTTGCCGAAGCGAATGATTAATGGCGACATGCCACAAACTCTCAAAAGTATTGAAGGTGTTTCCTTCAACTGCCATGGACCATATAACAGCTTTGAGTATTCGTAGATCAGTTTTATTTCCTGTGTGGCAGTTTGTCTCAGTTAGCTTGGTGCAACTCGGAATAGGGGGTATGCTTACAAAGTATCGCTGGTAACACAGTGACATAACCAATAAATCACTGATGATTTTTCACAATTAGCCGTTAACTGTGTAACTACAAAAATTCGATTTTTCGCTCGACTTGTTATATAAACTTCTAAAGTAAACTGTCAGTTAATATTGGTTAGAGTTAATATTTCTAAATGGGAGTCTTGACACGCCATCTTCATAAAAACAACACTTCTCCACATAATTTATTGTGTCCTGATGTGGAAGTGTGTTTTGGACAGCTGA
The DNA here is from genome assembly GCA_001465055.1 of Ptychodera flava. Taxonomy (NCBI): domain Eukaryota; kingdom Metazoa; phylum Hemichordata; class Enteropneusta; family Ptychoderidae; genus Ptychodera; species Ptychodera flava. The sequence goes on from LD343293.1 coordinate 97,752, forward strand.
GGAAATTCTACTTCTGACGGGGTAGTTTACAGTAGGATTTGCGTTTGTTCTGCTACGGAATATGAAAACTTATTTAGGTGGTGTGTTTTTGGCCGCCATTCGTTTAATACAATGAGGATTGTCAGGTGTATACACCATGAGAGCAGAAGCGCACAACTCGTACCTGCGTTACGTACCGCATGATAATGTACTCACTAAATTTATCTTACATTTAACATCTGTGTGATAACACAACATCTGAAAATTCAAAGCAATCGTTCGGTACTCTGACTATCTTTTAGACTTAGTGATCATCACAAGTCTTGCTATGCACTCAGATTCCCCGTAAAATATTGTGATGGGAAGGTATCGAACTAAAGTTAGAAACATGTCTATGCTTCACATACATGCATGCATGCATGCATGTACGCATGCATGCATGCATGCATGCTTGCATGCATGCATGCATGCATCCATACATACATACATACATACATACATACATACATACATACATACATACATACATACATACATACATACATACATACATACATACATACATACATACATACGGAGACATCCTCAATAGAGGAAGGGGTGATTGTGTATAGGGGAGAAGGGCGGCAGACAGACAGGGACATAGAGATAGAGAAAAATACAGAGACAGAGATGCGTATTGAACGAAGTATATGACAAGCATTGTGTTGATTAAATGCGTTCCCTGGGTTTCTATTGAATAAAAAACCCACCTCTCCCAGCACGGTAATTTATCGAGCAGTCCGCCATACACGTACATTTTCAGAATTATCATGTCTCCTAAAGTACTGCGTTATGGGGACAGCTTATTTGCTAAGAGAGTACCAGTATTGTACTAACAAATCATTTGATATTGTCAAGGATCAGCAATTTAACTGTTTAATCTTCGGTTTTAACTTTTCGCTCGTGTGACGATGGAAACCCCCTGAAGTGGTAACGGTCATTTATTTAAAAAAGTAAATCGAAAATCTTTGTCAGCATAAACTCGATAAAGGATAACTTGTTTGTACACCATTTTTATATGACAATTTAAGATTGATACAAAATGAATACTATAAATAATTTTGGAAAATTGAAGGTTTTTGTGTTTCATGCAGCGCTCAAAAATCAATGTAAATCCTGTTTCGATGGGCAAAATTCAGTCTCCGATCCAAGCTTACTGTACACAAGCTTCAGCAAGGTCAGTATGTTTTTTTAAGATTTAACGCTCGTATTACATGTGTCGCATATGATTTCAAAATGCATGACATACTCTCTTGATCCAAAGTACCGTTCGTATTTGTAATTAAGACACATATCAACTTTAGAGGAAAACCCACCGCCAGGCAGGCTGGGAAAGGTATGTTTTGGTACTTTTATCTTTGCTTGTCCACAGTCTAATGGGACTCATTTCGAAGACTGTAGAGAGTTTTATGTTTTCTTCGCCATGAATGTATAAAATCAAAATCTACTGTTTCGAATAAATTAAACGAGTCGGATAACGGAAGCTGCTATGGGTTTCAAATTTTTTGTAAAATTTCAATACCATTAACACGATTGGAACTAATTTGGGATAATTGGATGGTGAAGTAATGTCGATTTAATCTTCATATTTAAACTCATCTGCTTTTCTTTTTAAGATGTACACTTGTGTTTATGTGTAATTTGTAATATTGCAACATTCAGCTGTAGGACACCTTACACTTTTGAGAAATTTGAAAAAAAGAAGATCCAATTATTCCAAATAAGTTCCAATCGTGTTCATTGAAGACTTTGCTTAATGTCGTTTTTCATGGCTCTTGTTACTGTACTAAATACGACTTTTGTTTTAGTGTGCTCCGTCCTTATTCTGCCAGAGTTGTCCCACTTTACTGATACAAAATGCTCGAAGTGGTCCTGTAGTCACGTGAATTTTAGTGTTTTTTTTCGGAGAAAAGTGTTTTAACCTACGACTCAGTATAAAAGCGATTGAGATATGCCCTTTGGCAGCGTCGAAACTTCGGCGATTCGTACCAAACACGGGAAATAACACTCAAAGTATCAACCGCAGCATCACAAGGGAGAACCATGCTTAGAAAACACGTTATTTACAAGGGCCTTTTGGTCTGTACTTTCACTTTCTACTCAGGTACAACCGTGACAATCTGCAAAGTCGATAATTCTCAAAATGCACGTCCTCGTATCATCGATGTCTATTTCGCTGTTGCTGACTTTGTCAGTTTCAAGCCAGAAAAGTCAGGTACTGTTCAATTTGATCTGGTCCTACAGCATTTCCTATTTCTTTCAGCTAGCCAACACGACATCGAGCACCGCCGGTGAATATGGATATTACAAGCAAGTGTTTTTCCGCGTTCATTGTTCTGAGTGTGGGCGAAATCAAGTGACTGACTACTTTTATGGTAGTACGCGCCTTGGTAACATAATTCAGGCCCTAATTTGCTTTAAAATCTTTGACAGATTGCAGATTTATTTAGCGAAATATGGAGCAATTAAAGTTTTACGCGTCTTGATTTTGTGAAAATCGAAAATTTCACTGATTTCGCTTCAATGGTATGCACAGCGTATGCTGCCAGTTTGAACTTCAAATGTCAGTGAAGACTAAAGTTTTTAGACGATTATATTTCAATCTTCTTATTTTGAAAGAGACGGGTTGTAAAGTTTACTTCAGGAAAGTTCGAGCAAAAGTTTTGAACTTTTGGGCACGTAATACCCGAGATAAGAGTTTGTTATGGAGTTATTTTCATTTAAACTTACAACATTTCTGTTAGGTTTGTTGTTCGAACTATTGATTTTACATTCAGCACAGATTCGCAATAATTGCCTGTGGATAAAGTGAACAAGATGGTTCTGTACATTGTTCAAATTTAGCTATAGTTGCTTTAAATTTTCTGTCCTAATAAAATTGTCATGAACGATTATCCCCAGTTGTCACATTAAACGTTATAATTTCCGATAATACCCACAACGCCGCATCTTTTTTCAGGAATACCACGTTACGCTGACCGATGCCAACGGAGATGAATATGAAGGCGTTGTTGAAGTGAGTGTCTCGAAAGGCGAGGAGGTTTTCAAGACAGCGTACACACTGACTGAAGACGGTGAAGTTGCACAGAAAGGAGTGGATGGTCCTTATTTTGTCAGGGACACCAACAAGGTAAATATTCTAGCGTACAATACAATTGATAAAATTCTATATAACGGATCGATGGGTTAAATAGAAAATTCAATGTTGTGTTGTAGTTCGATAATATATATATATATATATATATATATATATATATATATATATATATAGAGAGAGAGAGAGAGAGAGAGAGAGAGAGAGAGAGAGAGAGAGAGAGAGAGAGAGAGAGCAATGGCTAGGCCTTACGGCCCAGTCGCTGATACATCAGAGTATCTCTCAAATGAGACAGAGAATCACTGAGTCTGCCTATGTGTGAATCTGTCTGTAAGTGACTCAGCCTCTGCCTGAATCTGAGACTCAGCCCGAATCTCGGCCTTTCTAAGTTAGTCTTTTTATACAGCAACTAGCATCATAAAGAACACAATAAGATGACATACAATACTTTGATTTCTACCGATATTAGAAAAGAGACAAATGTACAAATTATCACTTGCCCGTGCACGGCATGCTACAATTGTATTATGTTAAGCCGGCGCAATGAATAAATAAAGCAGTAATAACAATTCAATATGCCAGATGGTTTTATACAATATAACAAGGAAGTAGTGCGCAGAATACCTCAATGAGAAGGATACGTTACTGGTTGGCATTTTATTGCATTTTCTAATGTTCTGTATCATTTTACAGAAAATTGATGCTAACGTGTATGAAGAATACGGCATGTGTTTTTTAGAGCGATACAATGCCAATGCCGAGGTCCCTGCACTGGGTTTGGACGAATCTATCAAATCAGATCGTAAGGTAGAGAATTGGTTTACTTTCAACTCGGTAATCACGATTACGTACGTACATACATACATACATACATACATACATACATACATACATACATACATACATACATACATACATA
>LD343293.1:102641-118146 GCA_001465055.1 Ptychodera flava
AGCTTGTTTTATATTAACCCAATAGCGTCCATGTTTACATTAGCCGGTACCTGACCCCATATTTCCCCACGCCCTCTACCGGGGAAATGGGTCAGGGAACCAGACTAGGCTACCATGTCAAATCGTGCGTGTAAATTTAAATGTTGAGGTACTCAACTGAAATTTGACAGCCAATATATATCACGTTTCGACACCGCGCAAGCACCAAACTGTTGCACAGTACTGTAGATTTCCCATAATTCATTGTGATTTGTATCCTCAGAGATTCCCCAGAGAAGTCTACCAGGTCTCCCATGTGTAGACAAATTCATTGACCAGCTGTAAAATTTCTGAAACCATACTTTTAAGGACACCATTCTTCTCAATTCTCATTTTAAATGACTTGGAAAATAATGCAAGATTTAGAGAGAAAAATTTCCCCTGATTGTGTCTTCAGCCAAACAGAATAATGTGATGGAAAGTAGGGAGACCAGTTGCACCTGTTTTTTGAAACCACAAAAGGATATTGATTTTTTTCCAAAGGAAATGACAAAAGAAATTTGCATTCTAAGTTTTCTCAGACAGTGACCCCTTCAGCTTGTCATAACTTGCTGCCTTAAAAGTATGGCATTTGTAGTACCTACAGAACTTGACTTCCATGGTTGTTTAATGGTTATTTGGAAACTTTCACTGAAATTTCTAAACATATTTTTACTTGATATTATTTATCAATTATTCTGATGCTGCACATTATTGCTTGTATACAGAACTGAAAAAGTTAAAAGAAAAGAGAATTGTGGGTAATTTATTGTACTGTACTGTACGTGACCGTATTTTCCACACAACAACAACTAGACATATGCTAACCAGTGTTTGGTCATGCTGTGGCAGTTCGAAAAAGACTAATTTGTATGTCAAACTAAAACACGGAGTTGAATAGTAATTATGAAAAGAGTGTTTGATAATTGATTGAAACATGTATGACTGGGTTGTTGCGGCTCACTTTCAGACCGTTGGGAATTCTAAGAAAGTGATCTTGGAGAAGATGAAGGTGAGTGACACTCCGATAGAAGACGTATCAGCCGTCAGTGCAGTGATTGCGTCACACTGCGAGGACAAGGATTCCTATTGGGCGGAAGTCGAGAGTGAAGAAGTCACGTGTGATGGAAAAGAATGTGAAGAAGAGATCACCCCCGAAGGTAATTGCTATCCCTTTTAAAAGTAATATCATGTACTTACGGACCCTTTGTCTGAATTTTTGATTTGTCTTTTTTGAGGTGATTTCCATTTTTGTGTAATTTTACAGACGCCTTTCTTATAATATCATGCCAACAGTTAATTGTACCACGTGTTCTTTCTTTACAGTTGGTGTACTGTGCAGTAACAAGAAGTGTGAAACACAAAAGGGGGAGAAGTGCAAAAGGTTCTTTAGGGTACCCGTGTATTGCCGCACCACAGAGGAGGAAGTATGTAAATGTCCTTAAATCACGTCGACGAGATACTACACTTATGTCCCCAATATCAGTGATTGTACTTTTCACTGACCCCGAAAATTAAAATAGCAGAGAACGTTGCATTGATGAGTTCGTTTTTTGATCATTATTTTGTGTTCTTTATCGGCGCCTTAGAACATTTTCTCGAAATGGACTTTGGCATTATATGAATGCTTATGATTGATTGATTGATCGATGATACCTTCATCCATGTTATCGATATATATGCTACGTTAGTTGTAAATCACTTGAGCTATCAAATAAAACCATCTTCTACATTTAAAGAGACTTATATTTCGTATCATCTTAGTACCATGGCAAGGTATCTACACTGTCACATCTTCTAATGACGCATGCCTATCAAACCTTTAGGTTTTGTGAACAAAGATGTACACCACCACACAGCTAGCGCTCTCACTCTCTCTCTCTCTCTCTCTCTCTCTCTCTCTCTCTCTCTCTCTCTCTCTCTCCTTTATCATGTGTGAGTGTGTAGCGAAAACATGTCCCTTATAGCGATTTCATGACGCGATCTGTCCCAAACATTTTTAAGGGTACAAATGTTCGATTGCTAAAATCCTACCGTGAGATTGACGGGACCCATTGGCCACTGCCCTGTGTAAAAACCAAGACAATTCGTGACGAGACATTGTCACGATTACCGGTTAAACAGTAATTTTAGTACAAAAATCGTCACGGCGATGCTATGATCCCTTGTGTCCAAGTAATAAACACTCTCAAGGGTACAGACACCAGTGAAGTTTTTCACAATTCGATTTGTTGAGGAGGTTTCTAACAACACTGGCTGCATAACAGGATCATGTCCCAATGTGTGGTTTTACTCGCTAGAATTTTGTAACGGGTTATATCGAACAGCTGTTAGATTGTACTGCTATGTTGTCACCAGTTCCCATCGAATGTGGACAAGTAAATGTGTTTTCATGACTATTTTCCAAAGTCTCCCGCGGGATATTGATGGTGAGGTTTTCAAAATACATTAGTTTGTACATTTTATCAGGCTGCAAAGAGGACCGGAATTACAGGTAGAATGTACCTAGCGGAAAGATAGTTGGACTCTTACTCTTCTACACACCTTGTATGGGCTCATTTATCGAAAGCTCTTGGAATAAATAACATTATCAGTTTTATATATGTGAAAAATTGAAAATTCAATATTTCCCCCTTAGAGTAAATCCGCAATGGCAGCCATCTGGAATTTCAAATATCGGCAAGCATCAGGTAATTTGTTTCTTTAGTGCCAAACTTTGCATGATGATTTGTATTATCGATTTGGTGAGAGAATGGTTGAGCGTATGATTTAGAAAAGTTTGAGTGAAAGTTTACCTTTCAATTTTGAGGCGCGTACTATTTTAAGGTTACTTTCGGTACGGAAATGTGTGTTGAGATGAATAAAAGTTTGATTAATAGATAAGCTGACGTTTAGAGAAGGTAAACCGCTTTCCCAGTACTACCTAATGGTACTTTTATTATATATCATTGTTTAAAAACCATCTTCTATCTTGGGTTTGCTGATTTACGGTTTTTGCTGAGTCATCACAGTCAAAATTGGATTAAATAAAGGGAATTTCAAAATACTTCTCTGCGAGTACATCGACCACAGTGACTGATAACGTAAACAAACTGTTAAAACGCTATTTTTCATAAGCTTTCTTTTTTAGTCGAACTCTAATGACATACGAGTCTGGAAAAAGTAAATTAACGCAACCAATAACAGATGAGTTTTTAATATCGAGCCATTTCAATATACGAGTGGGTAACTTTTGACCGTGCATCGTCGTTACATGTACATATGAGGCAGAATACAAAATCCTTTGACAAGCAGGACTTGAGATTGTAATGCAAGTTCCTAACCAACCTGATTGACGCATGCGCTGTGGTTCATAGAGCCGACGGGGTCGATTCACTGTATGTCATCTGAGGGTGTGGCCACTGGAAAGTTTCCGAAATCAAACAACGAAATGAAGTTTTTCCAAAGCGAGGCCATCAACATATTATCCCGGGTCTCCTATGTCGCCCAACTTATATGATAGGCATCTTCAAATTTTAAGCGCTTTATTTTCTCTGTCTTTTCTCCGTTTGTATTCCGTCTAGATCTGCTGGTCTATGAAGCGCACACGCGATTAAATCAGATTCGTATATCAAAACCACTTTAAATATGTCTCTAGTATAACTTGAAGATAAAATACTCAGCCTTTTCGTATAGTCTTCTATGCGACCTTGAAATAATCATGTAGGTCAGCTGGAAATATCTGACTTTGATGGCATACTGTACCTTAAGGATTTTTTCTTGAAAACAATGTCGACGACTATTTGTGTTTTTTGGTTGTTGATTGGTACTAATAGTCGATAGTTTGCCTTTCTGTCTCTTCGTCTTCCTTGCTTCTCTCTGTTCCCTGTTAAACCCGAACTTTGTTGTGTTTAATGTGTCATCTCAACAGTTATTTTAGTGTAACACTTTAGTGTACTAGCTAACCACTACAACTTACCTTGGAGTAATCATCATCATCATCATCATCATCAGCAGCAGCAACAACAACAGCAGATCCATCTATCTGCCTGTCTACCTAGAGTGACTACCTACCTATCTCTCTGGTCTATAAGCATTATACTTGATCGGACAATCTACTGCCCCTTTAAATCAGACTTACTGTATTCTAATGGGCGACGTCAACAGTTTGATGTCAGATAAATAAAAAAGCCTTTGACTCCTTTTACCCTTTTAGTTTGGGATTTGGGGTTGACCCCAAAAGTTTCTGTCTGGCAAATCGATTTAAGGTAAAAATTGTCGGGGAATAAATATTTTTGGGGAAAAATACAGCAGAAACGCCACGGCCTCTGTTGCACTCGGAATTTACAATACTGTGCTACGTTTCCTTTGTACGTGTTGACATTTTACACGTCGATGTGATCTGGTTTCGGGGACGGCAGTCGGGTGTAACCTCACAAAAGTTCAAATTTGTTATTGATATTGTTTGTTTACATTGGGTGATACACAATTTTAAAGTTTGTTCCAAGTGTTAACGATTAGTTATTTAGTCGTATCTATTTCACCCCCTAAATTGACCGATCATATGCTTTGCCTTACAAAGAAAAGGGAGATAGGTTCAGTTACAATAAATTGACTCTATCAAAATTACTCTGCTTTACATTGCTTTGATATTAATATTTTTTCTATACTTTTTGACTTTTGATTTGAAATCTTTTGATTCTCCATTGTCGGCAGCACATGTACAGTTACAACCGTCATGTGATGACCGGAGTGTGATTGTAAAGTTGTCGGGAAGTTGTTCAGAAGAAAAATCATTTTGTATTTAGAGGCTGCAGTTCGGGATTTTTCAAGATGAACAACCCATTATACATTTCCTACATCTTTGAAACGTGGATGTAAAGGAAAATGAGGGCAACTCCACACATCGGCTCTACCAAGATTGTTTAATATTACGATATGGTGAATAAAAGTATCATTGCATTTAATTTGTGTGGAACACATGGCGAGATACCGGTGAATCGATAGTGCTTTGACCCCAGTCATGTGATCTGGGTCCCCGGTAAACCGGTTTGTTGATTGAGTGATTGGTCTTAACGGTGTTTCAGAACCAAAAATGGGGTTCCTTCATCAGTCACTCTCTTGTTTTGTATCCCCTCCGCTTGGTTGTGTGATGAAGTCATCTTCGTCCTCGATGAGGAGAAGCCAGATTCGTTATTGAGAGAGTTAGCCACTATTGACTGACTCTATAGTGAGCGATCCGGTGTGTGGTGTCATATTATAATTAACATGACCCAGCATCGACCGGAGTTTCTGGACGCTTATAAGGAGTTTTGTTTTAGGGCATATTTTGAGCGTTGCTAGTGCTCGTTATGTTAACAGTAAATGTTGTACTAATCGGACAACGATTAGCTTGTTTTAGGCATTTAAATCGATTATCCGAACTTTTGTTTTTTTGTCAATTTTTCATGGACTTTGTAATAATTTTCGGGTCGATATTGGTGCCTGCTTTCCAGTGTTTGAAAAGCATGTTGTAAAAAGGCTGTTTCGGGAAATAAATTTTATTTCTCTGTGTTTAGCCATTCCCAGGTTTCATGGTTTCGTTAACAATATTTGCTGTAAACGGCCTTTTAAATCGGTTTGGTCTAAGGAGAGTACTGGTTTATTTAATTCATGCCGCCAACTTTGATTACTTATGCGGGTACTTATAATCTCGCAAAATTATTGATATCATGTCTTTGTATTGAAAATTTTCGATCGGAGGCAGCTCGAATCAACAGCCGTGTTATATTGGGAATCGTGTCCTCACTGGACACCGAACTATCTGCTATCAACCGTACGTTATGTACCATCGGCGGTAAAACATTGGTCGTTATCTGTATAAATTTCAAAGCTAGAATTTTTTTACCCTAACATTTACAGCGACCTTGCACACTAATGATCATTCCACTGTTTCTGTTGGGGTAAGTTGGTTTTTTCCAATTTCCTCCGTGGCCCCGGTAAGATTTTTTCAATACGATACATAGTTTAAATTTTTTTTCAAGGTAAATTTAGTATATTCCCAGTTTGTGGGGAAAAGCTGTCTGGAGTGAAAGTTTGAGTTGACACTGATAGAGTCGACGTAGAGCCCGGCACAGTTGACTGAGATCCGGTTGGTTTGGGGTCGTTGGTCAAGAAACCTGCAGCATTCTGTATGATCATCGTACGGCATTTAGGTGAATTTGTCTGCTCAAAGATATCAGTAACAATGTACGCCAGATTCCTTGTGTTGCTTTTGTCACCGTCATATGCGTATACGGACGGGTTTCGATTAAAAACGGTTGAATTGAATTGAATTGAATTTATTTTGGCAATTAAAATAAAATATATAAAATGTACATTTCACATTACTGCCGAGGATAACACAAGAAAGCAATTGATACTTATTTCCATTGTGGTCCTCGATGTTAAAAAATACAGAATAAAGGATTTTATTTTGACAAGACGGCAATTATTCTGCTTGATATATTGGAATACATTGGGAAAATGTCATGACAATTATGTTTTATAAAATGTAGATAGATATATATCATTCATTAAAATCAGAGAAACATTCTTGACATTAAGTGGTCTTTTACTCTTTTTTTGAACACACTGATTGACTCACATTGTCTTAGTGACAAGGGTAAACTATTCCAAAGTACGGAACCTGTATTAAAGGAATTAATGCCACAACCTTTTACCCTTGTAATCTTGAAAGATGCAACACTATTTCTTGTATTGTAACAGCTTATGTATCTTTGTACATGATTTCTCATGTAATCGGGAGCATGGTCATTGAAGAGTATACGCATATGATTAAGTTTAAGTTGGTTTACTCTCTGTTCAACAGGCAACATACTTACTTGACGGAATTCGCCCGGCCCAGTGTGAGCTCTAGGCGGGACATTCAACAGAAATATGATAACTTTATTTTGAGCCACTTGTAGCGCGTTTGTAAGCCCAGAGTACCATGCAGAACAAGCATAATCGAAGTGACATTGAATCAGCGCTGAGATAAGGAGCTTCTTTATATCAAGTTTAAAATCCCTTGCATTTCTGTAAAGAAATTTCACTTGTTTAGAACATTTACTGACAATATCATTTACGATGGAATCACCCGACAGAGACTGATCTAATTTTACTCCTAAATATACAACTTGCCGCTTTGATTCAATGTCAGTTCCACAACACTTTACCTGTAGTTCGTTTGAATTTTTCAACTTTCTTTTTGTTCCAAATAGAATTGACTCGGTTTTACCGAGATGCAAAGACAACTTGTTGTCAACTAACCATTCCTGAATTGTCTCCATTTCACTACTCAACGCCTCCTGTATTTCATTTATGTCTTTGCCAGATACAAACAAAGCCGAATCATCGGCGTACAATAGAATCATATAAACATAAATTAAAAACAAAAGCGGTCCCAGTATTGACCCTTGTGGCACACCACATGAAATACACTTTTCAGATGAGATGATTCCATTTACGTCAACCACTTGCTTGCGATCAGTTAAATATGACTTAAACCAACTTACGCTGACACTGTCAAGACCCACTGCTCTAAGTTTATGTAATAAAACGTAATGAGCTACAGTATCAAATACTTTCTGTAGGTCAAGCATAACCATACCTGTATAATTGCCCTGATCACACTCACGCTTGATAACATCATAGAGATGAATCAAACAGGTGTCAGTTGAATAATTGGGACGAAATCCAGACTCCAGCTCATACAGCAAATTGTGTTCAACAAGGTAATCATTTAACTGATCAAAAACAAGCCGTTCCATGCCCTTAGACATGATGTTAAGTACAGATACTAGTCTATAATTATCAACTTCAGTTTTACAATTTTTCTTAAACAGAGGAGCTACTCTAGCCACTTTAAGGTCATGCGGAAAACTACCCTTAGATAAAGATAAATTATTAATATGACAAATTGGACTTGCAATGACACTGGCACCATCTTTTAAAAATTTGGCAGGGAGATTATCTAATCCTGTAGCCTTATTCACACTTATACTAGCCAGAGTTTTATTCACTTTATCATGAGACACATTTGTAAAGCCGAAAGAATCGGTAGACACATCCATTTTTTGATAGAAGTCAGAGATAAACCCCACACCAAACCTGCCCGTACCAACAGGTAATTTTTCTACGAGGTTTGAGGCAATGGTTGTAAAGAATACGTTAAAGTGAATTGCTAGTTTTGTTTTATCAAAGCAAAGAGTGTTATCAATCGTAAGACCTATGTTGGAAGATTTTGTCTTGCATTTTGATGACGAGCCCAGACTTTTTAAAGCCTCCCACAACTTTTTTGGTTTATGTTTGTTATTATTTACAACATTTTTATAATGGTCAGATTTGGTCTTTTTTTTGGTAATTAACTTTATGACGGTACTCAAGATACTTTTCATAATCATTTTGACTTTGTGATTTCCTAAACGCTGACAGAAATTTATCCCTACTCCTGATCAGACTGAGTATCTCACTTGTCATCCATGGTTGTGTTCTTTGTTTAATACGGATTTCTTTGATAGGTGCTACAGAGTCGACGACAGACATGAATTTAGATTTAAAATTTGACCATGACTGGTCTACATCAGAACAAGTTGTTACATCCGACCAGTTTACATCCTCAAGTTTCTTAACAAATTCTTCCTCACTGTACTGCTTTAAAGATCGAATACGTACAGAACTATGCTTTTTATTTCGAGATCTGAAAATTTTACGTGTGCAGAATACAGGCAAATGATCACTGACACCGATTTCTAAAACACCAGATTGAACTATATTTTCTTGATTAGTAACCATGATCAAATCTAAAATGGAAGTACTTGACGCTGTAACTCTAGTAGGGACTTTGATCAATTGCTTCAAACCACATACTGATGTAAAGTACGTTAAAGCATTTAACAAAGTGTTACAAGTGCTGGCTGTTTTTTTCAATATGTTCGTATTAAAGTCCCAGAGAATAATTGCTTCACGATCGAGAAAAGCATTACCCTCATCGCAGGCTTCACCCATAAGATCGTAAAAATCCATTTGCTTTGGTGGTCTATAACATATACCGATGAGTATTGGGCGAGACTTAGGTAATAATACGTCTACCCAAATTGATTCTAAACTGCTCTTGTCCAAGTCATGGCGAGATTTAAACGCAATATCGTTACGAACATAGATGCACACGCCACCACCGGTACGTTGCCTATCTTTTCGTTGAATAATGTGTATATCCAGTGCTCGTAAATGCGTGCAAAGATTAGTCAGTGACAGTCGTCGATTCAACTAGGATTAGCCACCACGTAACAACTGTAAACACCGCGTCAACAGTCCATACGAAAATTTCATGCTGAATCGAGTAAGATAACAATTGGCTTGCGGTAGGAAAGGTCAGTCCACCATCCGTCAAAGTTGTTGATCTGAAAAATCTTAACTGTGCACCATCTACATGAGCGGCTGTTATAGTTGTACCACAGGCGACCCAATAAGTATTACTGAGTTTTTCACACTGTTTTCTCTATCATTTTCTCTTCTTTCTTCATGCTCTGAATGATCGGAATAAATAAAATAAATAGTTTATATAACCTAACCTAGCCTCTGTGACTCTTTATTTATTTTACACTCCATTACAAGGACGTATATCTCTCATACACACATGCTGTAATTAATTAGTCAACACAACTAATTATGCTAATCCGTGGACTTATCAGGGATTTTACGGGTTGGTCAACATCGCGAAAGATAGGAATGGTTACTAACATCACTATCTTTCCGATGTTGACCAACCTCTGATACAAGAAATTGATTTCTGAATTTCATCTAAAAAGTTGATTCACTATCCATGGTGTCTATGATTAAATCATGAATTGTTTTTTGCAATACAAAAATAGGTAAATCTTTGCATTTGTGTAATCTTGATTATTGATATTAATGTTCTTGATTAGACTAGAGTGGTTACAAGTCTATGTGTAAAACAATTGATTTTGGAAGTTCACTGAAATGTTGATTCACTATGGATAGCGGTCTGTAGTGAAAATATGAATAATTCTCTTTCAGTACAAAATGAGATAAATCTATGCATTTATGTATGCTTGATTATTTAGATTATTGTTCTTGATTAGACTAGAGTGGTTACAAGTCCATGATTGTGCAAGACTTGATTTTGGAATTTCACTGAAATGTTGATTCACTATGCATAGCGGTTTGTGATGAAACTGTAAATAATTTTTTTTCAGTACAAAATTAGATAAATCTGTGCATTTATGTATGCTTGATTATTCATATTATTGTTCTTGATTAGACTAGAGTGGTTACAAGTCCATGGTTGTGCAAGATATTTGATTTTGGAATTTCACCGAAATGTCGATTCACTATGCATGGCGGTATGATGAAACTGAATAATTTCGAATCACTGCAGCAGTGATTGTTATTACAAATTACTCCAACTTTTATTACAAATTGCGCTTGTTCAATCATTACAAATTACTCCAAAGTTTATTACAATTCACTGCAGTTTTATAAATAACGGCAAAATTTTATCAAAATTTACTACAGTATTACAAATTACGAAAGTATTACAAATTACTGCTCTACAACGTTTAATGTCTCACTCCATAAATTCACCAAACTGTCCGTCATACGTAAACAGAACACAACAAACGCGTTCACCCTACTCACAAGTTCACAAATCACACACTTGAACCAAGTCTACCTGGCTGCTGAACAAACACGACATTACACCTATTTTAATGTTTCAACTGATGGCGCACTTCAAGTAGAAAGCTAATCGCACCATCGCCGCGATATGAGGCGACTATTTTGTTTCAATTTTTTTTCTACTGCAGGGAGGGGCGGGATGGGGGCTCCCTTCGTATACCTAACCACAAGCGACTATTTCCCAATTTACTTTTATTTTATTGGAATTCAACAATCTCGCTATTTTCACAATGCCCAAAGTTATCTTCATGAACTACTTACTTGCCGACTTACATGAAAATATGGCAAGTGTATAAAGTACCATACAGAAACGTACTTTGTTAACAAAACACATCAAACAAGCAGTTGTCTAAACTTTGCACTTATAAGCAGTATTGCTCATTCTGCAGTCACGTGACATATAATGTGAAAACAGATCGATCTCTTTTTAAAGATTAGAGATGCTAAACACTTCAGCTGTATAGGAATTTAGATTGGTTGTAAAATTAAATAAAGAAGTTACCCTACTGAGTAGACCTATATTCGTGAAATTCAAAATATTTATATTAACCATGAAAGTGACATTACTCTTAAAGGAAGGAAAATCAGATAACAATGGATACTGGATATGAAGTAAAGTGTATTTATGAGTATCGATGGCTGATTTGTGTCTTTGAAAGTGTAAACGCGATGATTTTTTAGATGAATCAATAAAATATGTTCAAGTCCAGAACATTACAACGCTACATCGTCATATCTGAGATAACGAAACAAAGCTACTTGTTGTGTTTTCGAATTCAATACTAACGTTATGTAAATACCTAAACGCATTCTAGAGTCACCAGTATTGCTGTAATTTTAAAATTGCTATGACAGATTTTTTTTTATTAAGCCATCGTACTAAGCTTTATTGTCTGAAAATACATGTATCTAGAATTGATTAACAAGAAATACTGTGAATATGACGATTACATTAAACGCCTAATTGGTATAAAAAAAGAAAAACCAAAAATCGCTTCAATATTTCTAAAATATACAGCTATGGTATATCGGGTAAACCCGTGACTAAAAAAACTTTAGTTCTTGAAAACAATTCTTCAATGAATACTATCTTCATAACAATGAACATAAACAGCACATTACATCGAAAACTTAAATTGAAATAAAACCAAAAAATTCACAATCCAATAAAATACCTTAGTATACACTCTAGTCACAGCATTTTTATGAATTAAGATAAAATGTCAAACTGAGAAATACAGTTCAGTACAAATACTAATATTTTACGTGTACCTCTGCAGCTCTGCTCTGTATCAGATGATTATTTCTCCGACGTGACCATCCTGACGGCAGAAATTGCAAAAGCGCTACCTAAAGGCGGCTAATGTACACGAGTAAGACATCTACAGTGAAGTGAGCCGGTTGGTTGTGCATCTCATAAGAACACATAAGTCTTCAAGAAATCAAGTTATTAAAAATGTCCTGAAAGAAATACCAGACTGTCCTAATCTGTGGTAATAAATCAAAGCTTTCGCAAATTTTTGATTTCATCGGTGACATTTTGTATTAGGCTACATTTTCTACTGTGGAAGTTATCTAATGGATGAAGCATTCGCCTAAAGTCAAAACACAGCTGACAGATTGCCAGGTAAAGTCGTGTGTGGTTAAACTCCTGGAATTTTATAAATCTGATGATGTTACAAGAAATTATTCTGAACAGGATTAATATCACAAGGTACGTACATTGTTCAGGTAAGATCTGATAAGATTCTTTCTTGAAATTGAAACAAATATGAGAAGATTTAACAGCGATGCTTTGATGAATGTTTACAGTGAATACAACTGTCATTGCAATGCTGTACAGAATTAACAAATCTATTCTGTAAAAAGTGGAAATTTCAACCGATCACTTCGATTTCCACTCTATGAACTTAATTACATCAAGACGTGAAATTCTAACCCCAACATGTCCAGGAAAATCTGGATATTAACAAAAATATGAAAATCATGTCAAAATTTGATTGGGTCGGAATGGGAAGTACTGTGAATTATATGATTCAGTCAACAGGAATATCAGAAATCACTTTTAAAAAATATGAACCGATGACATTATTTTTAAGATTTTGTAAATCTTTACATCATGACGTAAAATTCTAACCCCAACATGGCCAGGAAACTATGAACATTTCTAGAAAAATGAAATTATTTGTATTTTCTGCGTCAAAACAATTATATCAAAAAACCCTAACATTTTACCAAAAAGTTGACTGTGAAAATAATACAAAATTGCATCCAATGACTTGATTTTAACATTATTTGATTCCTTACATCAAGATGAGAAATTCTAACCCCAACATGACTAGGAAATTGTGAATAGTTTCTGAGAAAAATGAAATTATTGACATTGTTCAAGCCGCTTTTCTCTACATTTTCTAAAAGGTTCACTCTGAAAAAATACAAAATTTCATCCAAGGGTTTCATTTCCACTTGGGGAGTCGTTCTTGACATCATAACGATAAATTCTAACCCAAACTTGGCTGACAAATATTGAGTTTTGATGAGAAAATCAGAAAAATTGTGTCAGCTATGGTGATGATGTGTTTGTAGGTTGTTCAGATGTACACTTGCAGTTGCTGCAATATTTGCATTCACTGTCTTCTCAGTTTTCTTACTTGTAAATGACCTTGACAGTGGCAATGCCATCTGAATAAACTATTCTACCGTCTGTAAACACTGCAATGTAGTAACAGTATCCATCTACAGTTACAGTTTCCTGGTATTCGCCCTGTCTATCAAATTTCACTGTCTTCCTCCAATCTGCCACATAAATATTGTCTGCATTGTCAACTGTAACTCCATATGGTGTCTCTAAGTGATCACTTCCAAATTGCTTCAATATTTCAAGATTACTGTCCAAAACATAGATACACTTTTTATCACCCCGACATGACACTATGAGTTGATATTTGCTATTCATGGTCAGAGAGTAGGGCTCACTGAGTTGTTGACTGGAAATAATGTCCCCATCACCATTACATTTGATTACACAGTCTGCATAGAAGTCTGCTATGAAAACATTTCTGTCTTTATCAACAAATACACCAGTGGGTCCTTTCAGTTTACCCCTTGCTATTATTTGTTTCACTTCACTCTTTGCATCACTCACTACAATGCATTTGTTGCCGACATCCGCTATGTAATAGTCACCATTTTCAGCCATTTTTATGTCTCTTGGTTTGAAATTATGAGGTAAGCCATGAACTGTGACAGATGTTAGAATCTGTGCAGTGTCTGCTGTTACTGTCTTCACACTGCCAGGCTGGTCATCAGGTCCGTAGTCACAGACAACAACATATCCATTGTGGTTTATTATCAATCCATATGGTTCAAAGTCTTCTCCTGACGATTCCATGGCATCTTTCAACAATAAAACCCTGACAGTGTTGGGCAGTGGTTTACCTGAAGGTGTAAGGTAACAATTTGTTAATATAGGTCAAAGGTCATCAGCTGATAAAACAGTAGTAGGCCTACTGCTATAGAAACATGTTTTTTTGACATGAAGCGACAATTTCTTGAAAAGTTCTTTGAAAATGTTACTAATTTGCAAAATTAATTATAATTCATCCGTGAACAATATTTTGAGGCTGACAAATGTACATTTCAGCTGTCTACGAATGTCTGTTATTGATCAATTGGTCAGTAATGATGACAGTGTTTGGTAGTGCCATTGTCTTTTGCGTAGTAAATTTCATCTCTGTTGTAATTATATTTTGTTCTTGTTTGAATTACTTATTTGTATAATTAATGAACATAAGTAATTAGGCTGTATCTCAGTAACGGTTTGATGTAGTATGCTACGATTTTCAGGAATTGTTACTGTATGTTTTGCATTATCATTGCGTTTTGTCCAGTGAATTTTATCTTTTTAATAAATACTAATTTTCATAATAAATGAACTAGGTAATTAGGATATATCTTAAGAACAAAATTGAGGATCACACTTTAATTGTGTAGCACTCTGAAGTGATAGCAGTATTATTGCATATTGTTTGCTCAATGTTATCGCCATGGTAATCACTTGCTTACATAATTAATGATTTTAGGTAATTAAGCTATATCTCAGTAATTGGTCTATGTAAAATGCTAGAATTAAGTGGAATTGCTTCTGTCTGTAGTGTGTTCAATAACACGGCAGTTTTATTGTAGTTTAAATGGGCGGGGACGAGGTTGAACTTTGGACTTCTGGATGGAGGTGGTTTATAGCCGCCATCTTGCCTTTTCGAGACCACGCTTTGGACTTCTGGATCGAGGTGAAGAACGAACTTCAGATTAACTCAGATGATGAGAGTAGCACAACATACTCTCTTTCAACCTTATCTGAAGAGGAAATATTGCAGAACCATTCAACAGTTTTGAGTGAGTTTGGCATCGAGTTAGCACAAGATGACAAGGTATTACCTTATCTATATTGAATTCCTAAGATCCATAAGAATCCCTATAAACAACGTTTCATAGCTGGTTCCAGTAAGTGTACAACAAAACGCTTGTCACAACTTTTAACCATCATTTTATCAACCATTAAATCTGGTTTGGTACGGTATTGTGACAAAATTTATGAAACTAGTGGGGTCAATCAAATGTGGATATTGAAGAACTCCAAAGAATTGTTACATATTTTACAAAATAACAAAAACATGTACAATATATGGCTAGTTTTCAATCGGATTCGAACCCACAACATACGGCATCAGTCGCCTAGCTGAGAGGCCACAGACAGAACCACTCGGCTAAATCTCCACTCCCAAAAAAG
>LD343293.1:125431-144994 GCA_001465055.1 Ptychodera flava
AAGATACGTGGTCCAGGATTTTGGAAATTAAATTGTTCACTTTTGAGTGACATTGACTATGTGAGTACCATAAATGCATGTATTGATGAGACCAAAAATATGTATGCAAATGACACAGATGTTGACGACCAACTGTTGTGGGAAATGATTAAATGTAACATTAGAGCAGAAACAATCCAGTTTGCATCAAGGAAAAGAAAACAACAGCGTATTTTTTTGTCAAATTTGGAAAAAGATATTAGTGAACTTGAGAAAAAAATCATACAGGCTGATAATACACATGATTTAGAAATTAAGTTGTCAGAGAAGTTATTAGAGCGAGAAAATTTGCTAGATTACGCTACCAAAGGTGCTATGATTCGCTCTAAAGCAAGGTATTATGAGGATGGAGAGAAAAGCTCTAAATATTTTCTGTCACTTGAAAAGCGTAACTATAATAATAAGTGTATCTCAAAGCTTTTGTGTGATGATGGGTCCTTTATAACGGATCCAAAGGGAATTTTGAATGAAGAGAGAGACTTTTATAAAAAGCTTTACTCAACACATAGCAATTTGGAGAGCTGTTCAGACCAAATTATTGAAGATTTCTTACCAGATATTAGTGACATACGCAAACTGAATCATCAAGCCAAGCAAAGTTGTGAAGGCTTGTTGAATAAGGAAGAACTGTTGTTTACTCTTAAATCAACAGAAAATGGGCGTTCACCAGGTACAGACGGTATTCCCGTTGATTTCTATAAAGTGTTTTGGAATTCCATTTCTGACCCTCTCCTGAACTCCTTAAATTGTGCTTTCTCAAGAAACCAGCTGTCTATCTCACAACGTAGAGGAGTCATCTCTCTCATCCCGAAGAAAGACAAAAATCCATGGTATTTAAAAAACTGGAGACCAATCTCCCTGCTGAATGCCGATTATAAACTTGCTTCGAAAGCAATTTCTTTCCGTATTCGTAAGGTCCTCCCGTCAGTTATCAATACCGATCAAACTGGTTTTGTAAAGTCTCGGTATATTGGAGAGAATATTCGCACTCTCATGGAAATAATTAACTTTGCGGACAAGGAAAAAATTACTGGATTAGTATTTTCTGTTGATTACGAGAAAGCTTTCGATTCGCTTGACTGGTCTTTCCTTTTTAAAGCACTTAAGTATTTCAATTTTGGTGTTTCTTTAATTTATTGGATAAAACTTTTATACTCTAACCCAATGTCATGTGTAATCAACAATGGATGGACCTCCGAATTTTTTCCTATTGAAAGAGGAGTTCGCCAGGGCTGTCCCCTGTCCCCATACTTGTTTATTATTTGTGTTGAACTCTTTGCTGCAAAAATAAGGTCCAACTTGTCAATTCAGGGTATTGTGATAGGTGATCGTGAACATAAGATTTCACAGTATGCAGATGATACAATTCTTTATTTGAATGGCACTGAACAGTCTCTTAATGAAGCGCTTTTAGTTTTGAATAAGTTTGAACAGATTTCTGGTTTGAAAGTCAATTTTGACAAGTCTAAAGTTTATAAAATTGGTACCTTGCGTCAAAAAACTATCAATTACAAGACGACATGTTCTGTCACTTGGTCAAATGGCCCAATTGAATGTTTAGGAGTCCTTATCCCTCTTAGTGTAAAAGAAAATGTCTTTGCTTTGAATTATGAACCAAAAATCCAGTCAATGAAGATTCTCCTCAACATATGGTCAGCCAGAAATCTTTCTTTGAATGGCAAAATCACTATTTTGAAAAGTCTTGCATTGTCAAAACTTACTTACCTTGCTTCGGTGTTACCCAATCCTCCAGACAATATTTTCCAAGATTTAGAGCGTATTATTTTCAGATTTATTTGGAATAATAAAGGTGATAGAATAAAAAGGACCATTCTTATGAATGGCCAACAATTTGGGGGTCTGAAAGATCCAAACTTCAGAGCGATTTGCATGGCCATGAAAGTTCGATGAATAAAAAGACTGATTCAGATGGAAAACAATACCCCAATTAAGTTGATTTATACCCATCTTTTGTCCTCACTTGGTGGTTTATTTGTCTTTGATTGTAATTTGCACATTCGTCATATTCCTAATTTTTTCAAAGCTTATCCTTTTTTATATGATATTATTTATACTTGGTGTAAATTAAATTTTCAGAATAATTCAAATCCTCAGTCGGATTGTATTGTGTGGAACAATTCTGATATTTTGATAGGTGGAAAAACAATTTTTTCAACGAAACTCAATGATTGTAATGTTAACTTTTTGACAGATTTCATTAATGAAGGTTCGGCTATAGATTACAATAGTTTTAGGTGACGACACAATGTACAAATTAATTTTATTACTTATTTCGGTATTGTCAAAGCTATCATGGAATACAAGAAGAAATATCATGTAAGCATGTTTTACCCTTTATATACATGCCATTCAGAATTTCATATCAATGTATTTAACAAGAAATGTTTTGAATTTATCCATCAATTAATAATGAAAGATTTTGTTTCTATGCCAGAAAAGACTATGAATTTCTGGGCAAAGACATTTGGCGAGTTTGATGTAAAAATTTGGAAGAAAATTTTCAGCCTTCCATATAAGTGCACCATTGAATCAAAAAGTAGAATTTTCCAGTTCCACCTTCTACATAGAACTATTTTTACCAAATTGTGTCATTTTAAAGAAATTAGGTAAAGTGTAAAGTGAGCTCTGTAATTTTTGTCTTGAACGTCTTGACTCTATTTTACATCGCTTCTGGTTTTGTCCAATCGTAGAAGCATTCTGGAGAGAATTTTCTTTATATGTTTTCGATGCTTTCAACATAGATATTCAACTCGATGCCATGTCAGTCATTTTTGGTTGTGATTTCAATGCAAAGGATATCTTTTTAGAACATCTACTCATCCTTGCGAAACAATACATTCATTGTAATGTCAGAACCCCAAAGAGATTAACAATTAGTAACTACACGAGAGTGGTCAGTACAATCAAAGAAGTTGAACTCAATATAGCCTTTAAGAATGGAACACTTGAAAAACATAGAATGAAGTGGAAATGTTAGTTTTGTGCTCTTTTCTTCTCCTGTGTCTGTTTTTGCTTTTTGTCCTTTTTGCGTTTTTCTTTCCTTTTCTCGTTGTGTTTTCTCAGTTTAAATAAAAAAATAAAATTAAAAAAAAAAAAAATGTATGTATGTATGTATGTATGTATGTATGTATGTATGTATGTATGTATGTATCTATGTATCTATGTATGTATCTATGTATGTATGTATGTATGTATGTATGTATGTATGTATGTATGTATGTATGTATGTATGTATGTATGTATGTATATGTTTGTGCTTTCTCTATTTCAGCGCAGCCAGTGACCCTAGGGCAACCACAGGCTTCAGGACCCCATAGCTGAGAATTCATTCGCTACTCACTCTTTGACACAACTCTATAGTAAGTTTTTTTAATTTTTTCTACATTAATTGAACAGAGCAAGGTGTTCTAAACATATCATTTTTCAAAATTTACCAACCTCTTTCAACCTGACTCAACTGTTGATAGATTTCTTTCTGTTCATCAGGAATATCGGCCTTATCAAGGATTTCCTGGATACGCTCCCGTAGACTATCTTGCTTTGCAGTCAAACTGGCTTTGGCGGTTGTGTTCCCTGACTTTGTCCGAACCAACTTGCTGAATCGCTCTATTATGTCTTGTTTCCCTTTGATAGGAATGTCAAAGGCAAGAACGATGTTCTCAACATACTCCATGAGTACATCGCCCTCTATCACCAGCTTTTTGTCAAGCTTGCCAGTCTTGTCGGGACCTAAAGGCAGGGACCTCAGGAAAGCCATCATTAATTCTTGCTTTATTTCTAAGGGAATGTCCACTTCATCGATTATTGCCCCTGTATTTTGAACGAACTCTTGCCGATCAAAAACCAGTTCAGAATGAGCGTTATTCAATTCTTTCAAATCTTTCTTGATCTGAATCCATTCATCCATAAGTTCATCGAGTTCAGATTGTCTACGTATCTCTCGGGCCGCTGACACTCCCTTTAAAATATCTGTGTCTCTAGCTTTCAGTCTTGTCTTTACTCGCTCTGAAGTGAGAGCGACCTTTTTTTCCCGGATTTGTGATTCTAGTTTATCATTCATCTCTTCGATGGCTTCGATACGCAGTTGGTGTATATCCTCACCTGAATACAGATATAAATTATTGTAATTATACAAAGCTGTCTTGTGTATGACGTAATAATGGTAATGTCTTTCTGCTTAACTCTATAACATGCCAGGCCAAACAAGATTTTTGCAATTGAATTAAATATCATAATGATTATATATTTTACAAATTGCAATTTTTTGTAATATCAGAGGAGAGTTCACTATCAAGGCAAGGTTAAGTATAAGGTCATACTTATGGTGAACCATAATATGGAAACCAAAACTTGTTATACACAAATTAAGAGTGATTCTTGGTTTCTCGTCATAAATTGGCAATAACAGTTATCAAATTAGTCCTTTCGATAGTATACTTAAAATGTCGAAATTATTTTAGGAACATTTAAATACATCGATTATTTCATAAAATGTATATCAAAAATGAGCCTATAATACTTCAGTTAATACGCTGACGCACTAGCACACTTCAACATTAATAATTATGATCACACCCGATTACCAAATGACATTTACAAATGTTACAAATATAACCAATATATCAATCGAGTCGTCAATCTCTATCACAAACATTGTGGCCGTAAGTTCTTCATCCATAATTATCAATGATGCATACATGTTACATGAAAGTACCTTCAACGTCTGATAACTCCTGCTGACATAGTAGATACTCTTCATAGTTAATAGACGTTCCTAACGAAATGTACAGAGCTCCAATCTCATCCAGAAGGCTCTCGGACAGGAATGTACTCTTTACCATCCTGTGAAGACTTCCACTTGAATAGTCATCCATCAAGGACTCTAGGGCTTCCAATGACTGGCAATCCATGATATAGGAAATGCATCCTTCACCTATTTGGTGCAACCTCATATCATAATGGCGTTGATCAAGTTGTTTCCCTACCAGCACCGAATTGTCTTTTGTCCGCTTGTTGGCGTAGAAGGCAGCATCAACATCCCTCACTTTTCTGTCTCCTTTTGGAATAATACCATCTATTCGCACCTTTATTTCTATTTGACCTGAAGTGTTCAATAAGAAGCCCTGTTAAATGGCATTGTGATATTTTGAGCTGGTTCAAGTAACATATGGTTTTTATGGCTGAGTAAGAAATGCTTATATCGAGTTAGTTCTTTATCAGGACTTGTCAATGACAGCGATACTCGGCAAATTTCTCTACAAGGCCGACTGAGTGCAATGAATTTGTTTTTCACTTTTTATTGAGAACAGTTTATACTACTATGTATCATGGTAATTGTTCTCTTTGTCTGCAAATGTAAAATTAGTTGTTTGCAAACGATTTCTACTCGTGTAACGTTCACATCTAATGGTTATAAGTTATATAATGTCAATTCACAATTAAAAATTGTGAAAACCCCACAAGGAATCATGTACTTAAGCAATTTGAAACTACAGGAATTGATGTAACTATTACCACATGAAATCATTGAAAAGTACATTGTCTGTAATTTGTACAATATAACATCTACTTTGTTTCATCGCTGGCATTTTATTTGTACCCTTCCTCTAACACAGCTGGTAAAGAGTGATATCTTTGACCATCAGTTTGGCTTTATAAACATCCGTTAACTTTTATTAGCTACAGACAGTGTCACGTTCTTTTGTACAGGTCCTGACCAGTGACATAATGATGGAAATATCGTTTGTTTATTTACCAATGCCATATACATAGCATAATGAGAATTTAAAGATACTGTATTCAGCCACTTATACATTCATGAACGCTCTCACTCATTACCTTGCTGTCCTTTTGGTCTGATGGTTAACATCCCACCACTTCTAAGGTGGATTTTTTCTTCGTCAGAAGATGATCGAGTTGACAGCAATAAATGAATGCTATGTTCTTGTTCAGCTGCTGTAAGTACGAGTGCATTTAGGATATTAGCATATAAGGACACA
The DNA here is from genome assembly GCA_001465055.1 of Ptychodera flava. Taxonomy (NCBI): domain Eukaryota; kingdom Metazoa; phylum Hemichordata; class Enteropneusta; family Ptychoderidae; genus Ptychodera; species Ptychodera flava. Next base: position 131,491 of record LD343293.1, read on the forward strand.
CTCAAAATGAACATGAATAAAAAATATTTAAAGCTGTTCCTAAGATTTGTTACATATTTACGGTTCCTTAAAACAACTCCTTGGAGAGAACTACCAGTGTAAATCTGAGGTCTCTTTCGGGGAAGAAAAAAGGCCAAAAGGATGGCGCATGTCAAACCAACTTGAACTGATCCGTTAGCTCAGTTGGTAGAGCATCCGAACTGAATTCGCGGGAAGTGGGTTCAAGTCCTACATGTGGGTCATTTTATGAAGCCCCAAAAATTTGCACTGTAGAGACACTCAGATATAGTTGTGATTTTTCTCATTACTTTCGAATATATATAGATAAATATAGATCTATATATATATGGAGAGATAGAGATAGATATATACAGTCCCTTGTGTCAATGTTTACTTTCGCTCCCCTCCCCCACCGTCGTATGTGCGAGATACTACACCAATAAGAGACAGAAAAGGCACAGCGGACTTTAACAGTCTAGAAGTTGGATAGAAACGATGGAAAGGCTGTTCGAACTGATCAACCAGTAGTATCAGACAAGTCATTTTGTAATATTTACCTGTACTGACATCATCCTCTACCAATTTAATTTCATTTTTTTCGTCAGAGTCCGGGGATTTTCCATCGACAATACCTAGAGACAGAAGTAACAGTTAACAAAACCTTAAAATACCCATTAAGTTATAATTGATAAGCCAAAGCCAAGCGGCATGAACGTATGGCAATTGTCGAACTATAGGGACCTTTCATATGATTGTTTAACGGCAAGATTTCTTGACTCTCAGTGGGGGAACCGATTTTATATTTTGTTATACCCTCTGAATACAACAACTCGTCTAAGGATACTGAAGCTCATATAACACGATTGTAACTAATTTGGGATAATTGGATGGTGAATTCATGTCGGTATTATCTGGAAATGTAATCTCACCTGCTTTTATTTTTAAGTTAATCACTTGTTTTTATGAGTAATTTGTAATATTGCAACATTCAGCCATAGGACGCCTAACACTCTTAAGAAAGTTGAAAAAGATGAAGATCCAATTATCCCAAATTAGTTCAAATAGTGTTATATGATAACTAAATCCAATGAGACATAATTTTAGCTCATTTCACATGGCAAGAAATCCAAGTATTTTTTTAAATCAATTCATGTAAAACAAGTCCAATTAATAACTGTTTTTTGCGAAGTCCTCGCTCTCTGAAATTTTGGTATTTGGGATGTACCTTCTGAATTTTCTTCTTCCCTCGGTTTAACGAATGAATTAAGTGATCTATTGCTAAGCTTGAATTAAGTGATCTATGGTTTAAGTTTGTAAAAGTCATGGTGGTATTTTTATATTTCGTATTAGAAGAGCATGACTTTTCGGAACGTGATGATGACTTTTAAATAACTCATACACTGTAATAATTTCCAAACATGTAATGAAAAATAAAATAAATAGGTCTTTAGTACAATAACTAAGATAAAATGGAATGTTTACCGCATAGAAATTTCGGCAATATTCTTGTCTTACCTCGACGGAAATAGTAATTCGAAAATATGGTGAATGCTGCAAGGAACAATGCAAGCAGGATTCCTTGGACAAAACCAATGATGGACGAAAGTATCAGGGCGATGATGGCAACCAAAACTGAAACGACAGTGAAGTATGAGATATCGCGTGTCATGCTGTACTTGGAAGACATCTTGATCTTCTGATCTTTGTCAAGAGAAGGAAATTCGATAGGTTGTCCTTCAGTCACAGGGCGTCTAGGTTCTGTAAATGATTCAAATCTTTCTTTGATACACTGTTCAAAAGTTTATTTTTTGTCGTCATGGTTACATATGTGTGTCTGTATGTTATGTATATGTGTACGCATGCATGCATACATGCAGGCAGGCATGCATGCATGCATGCATGCGCATGTATGTGTCTGTCTTTCTGTCTGTAGTAAAAGAATTCAGTTCTCTAAAAATGAGTAAATTGATCACAAACTTTGCCTCGTTAGCATTTTGGCGTTATATTTCTTACCTGTAGTTTCTTGATCATAAGTTACGGCAAAGATATTTTCCTCGTTCCGAGCTTTCCCTGCATATTGTCGTTTTGTTGGTTTCTCAGGTCCATCTATCAGAGAAAGTAATGTATTAAAATCAACACAAATATATTGTTCTATCTGTATCTGTTTCTCGAGAGTTATGGAGTGGCTGTACTTCACTTCGCCTACTAATTTTGTCTTCATGTATCTTAATATGTCTTTGTCTACCTGGCCAACAAACTATCTATGCCTCTCGACTGTCTCCTATCTCAGTCTCTGTTGCTATCTTACTCAGACTGAGAGAGAGTCAGATATATATATATATATATATATATATATATATATATATATATATATATATATATATATATATATATATATATATATATATATATATATGTAAATAAATGGATGGATGTCCGCTCAGACATACAAACTTACTTGCTGACTCATTCATTCCACTTTATAAATCCTACATTATCTTTATGAATCCTACATAATCCATACCTGTGTCTTCTACAAAAGAATCCTCCTGTTTAGCAGAGGAGCATTGCATATCAGCAGTTATTGAAGCAATGAAGTTTACATTGCTGTCCCGTAGATCCTCGGCGACCTTTGCCTTTATGTGTTCTCTTACTATCTTTGCTCGCTGCAAGGCTGCTTTGTTTTTCAGCATTACTGACAGTATTCGCGCTCTCAAATCCCTAGGGTCTCCATCCATGTCTAGTGCACATTCTTTTGCTTCGATGATATCAAAGTGTTTATTGACCATCACATCGCTGTGAGATCTTCGAGGATACACGACAGGTATTGCTGCTGACATAGCTGCCAGAGTGAGATTTGAATAATTGGTGGTAGATGGCGGTATTAGTACAAGATGAGAAGAAAGCAGTTCATTGTTAAGTTCCTCAGCACTTGTCACGTAAGTAGGTACGATCTTCAATTTTGAGTTACGCTGCAACTTCTTCACAATCTCTTTCTCCTTACTTGGTGGTATTCCTACAATTTTCCACGCTGGAGGAGTTTTTTGCAGTTCAGAGATGTATTCCGCAACTTCGTTTACTGCAGTGATGACAGCATCAAGTTTTTCTGGCTCTTCAAACTCGTATTTCTGGACAATGGATATAATTTTAAATCTTTCATGCTCTAGGTCTAGTGTCGGTAGCTTATCAAATATTGGAGGCACTAAATACTCTTCATTTATCATCGGAGAAAGAAGTTGCTGATTGGTTTTATGATAAAGCCGCCTGTACCCAGTGAATACGGTTTCCCCGACAGAAAATGAACACTTCGCTTTCTTAAATTCTTTGGAGAGAATTCGCTTTCGAAATTCTAGCTCTTCTTTACTGCAGCCAACTATTAAATCCGTAATATCTTCTTTCTCGAAGAGGTTGATCAGATAGCAGGACGCCGTGGGACAAATCTTCCTCAGGATTTTGAAGGCTGGTATTGAAGTGAAGGCACTGAAGCCAAACACAAATTTTACATTTTTCAACTTTCGTAACTTTGGAAAGTATTCATCGGGGCACATCAACCAGTCACGATGTGGCTCTCTGAATTCCAATAAGCCTTCCTTCGACGGAAGTTCAAGGGTGACGCCGAGCTCTTCTGCCTCGCGTTCCTCTTCCTTTGTTGCTTGTAGAGCAGTACAATGGACAGATATTCCCATGTCCCGCAGTAGTCTGATAACCAGATGAAGACCATCGGTGACGCCTCCATGAATTGATGGTCCCCATCGTTCACTTACGATCAGTGCCTTGGTTACCATATCCCTGTGAACGAAAAATAGGATGGCTTTTATTTGATAATTGTTGGGCATTCATAAACAACATATTATGTGTAAAATGTTGTTGTCGTGTCCGTCATCTTGGCGTGTTCCTATAACAAACCACCTTGGGTGATATTTTCCAGCTGGTTACTGTTGCAAATTTTATTTACTTTACAGGGTCCCCCTATTAAAGCGAAGACTGTATGGTCCCTCAATAATAAATGCAACATCTGCAGATTGTAACACGGACACTTTTTCTATTCTTATTTGTTTGATACTTTACGATAACATAAATCAAAAGAGATATATTTTTATGTTCTAGTCAATCATATAGAACCTACGGGGCAAAAACGTCTAAACTTACACTTGTTACCTCGTACTTTTCTTTCTTACTGATATTGTGGTAATCCAAAGTAGGAAGCTTAAAGTCTCAGTGGCCCTCGTACGAACTTTTTTGCATATACAAGTATATAAAAATAGGCGCCCTTCATTGCATGATATGAAGAGGACAGTATCGTGATTTGCAACTTGATTTTTCTTTAATTTTTTGCATGAACGATGACGCTTTCTTTCGGGGTCTGTATGCGTTTCAGCAATGAGACCCTGCGCCCCAACAAACCAACATTATCATATTTAATGAGTGTTATACCACAGAAACCCCTTAGGACTTTTTATATCATGTGTTCAGACACATCAACTAATGTCGTGTCGATACCTGTATGTCTATTTTCAAATATCTCAAGTGCCTGTTCTGAATGAATCACATCTAGTACATTGATTATGTTTCGAAATAGCAAGATCTGGTTAGTTTATTTGGATGTGACTTGCACAAACAATATTCATTTGCATAATCTTTTTTTTTTAAATATGCTATTTTGAGAATGATGGTATATTATCTCATGAATGGACCTTGTATCAATTAAATGCAATTAATTAACTTTGATATTAGAAATATATATATATATATATATAATATATATATATATATATATATATATATATATATATATATATATATGTATATATTATGGATCGACTTGACATAATTTGGCAAAATTTACAATGTTTATTTAATATACGATTATGTGACATTAATGAATGATTTGCATATTTAATATACTTTCGTATTAGTGATATATATGTTGATTGGCTCGATGAAAGCTGATAAAATTTCCCATGCGCATACGAGAAAAAAAAATGTCCATCAGTGTCAGTTATTTAACATTTTATGCTTCAGCTGTTTTTGTTTCAATTTGCGTATTTAACGAACTTGTCTAATAAGGGTTAAGTATATGAACCGCTCTCGGAGTATATGAACCGACTCGACCAAAGTTGCTATGTAATATTGAATTTACTAAAATATAACATACATCATGGTCGTCATATAGAATTTTATATCAGCTATTTACTCATTTGCATGTTCAACGAACTTCATTAATTAAGCAAACCATTTAATAAGGACTAAACAAATGATGATGAAAGTCACCACGTGTACCGATGAGGCTATGATTTAGTAGTGATAGAGACCCTTTGCATTTTTACATCAGCTAATGCTTGATTTGCATATATCATGAACTTTCCAAGTATGAAGCATTAATGTGGACCATCCTGACGAAAGTTGATAACATTTTCGATTTCGATATGTATTATTTTATGATTACAGGTTATAAACGGCAAGCGAGAGTATTTGGTTGCGGATATAAGACATCTGGCGTGAAAATTAGCATATTTGGCGGGAATTAATCACCGAGAGAAGCGAGGTGATTATTTCACCGAAATGGCTCTTAGGGTTCAAAAGAGCGAATTAAATGAAAGTGCTAATTTGTGGAATAATATTAGTGAAAAGTCTTAATTTACAGAAAACTGCACATATACTAAAACAGGGGAACATTTTCAGTACTGATATCATTTTTGGTTCCGATGTCTACGTTGGTTAGTTATTAAATAGCTCATTAAGCATAAATCGATTCATGCTGACCAGAACTGATGCTGAAAGAGTTTGTAACTTGGCGAGGACATAATAAAGTACTCGAGTCTAAAATTTATACGGCAAGACATTTTCAATTGCATTCAGGAGATATAACATTTTACAGTGGTTGTTAACTACAATTCGAAAAAAAAACATAAGTCAGTTTTCCTTCCCAACAAATGATGATCAAACCATTCTTGCCATCATTCTATGTACGGATTGAACTAGACGATCGCAATCATTCCAGAAGTCGATATGTAGCTAAAATGTGCGAATTGGTTTCTGATGTCAGTGCGGAACAGTTCCGTCGTGCGTTGGTTTTATAGGGGTTTAATAATTAATCGAAATGGCATGTATATGTTATCGTGAAGATTATTTGCAGTGATAACTGCAAAATACCCCATAGCCCGAAGCCTTTTGTTATTGAAAATATGGATCACATCTAAACATCTTCTCTTCACATCGAACTATAGAGGGCGCGAGTGTCATTTAACCTGAAAGCTTGAGATGATCATGCCAACTTCTAGGCCGAAGTTCACGTCCATTACTAGCCAATATGTGTAAGTGTGGCCATTTGGGATGAGTTTTTCGCCCATATTGTCTAAGAATTGGCTAAAAATTTCAGTGCAACCAGGGCATAAAATAGGGTTTTGATTATGCCAAACCAAACTTAGCTAAAGTCAGAGTCAAAGATAAGTTCTTTTACCTGTCCATTTTTTCAATTTTCCTATAAATGTTATATACAAAGTTTTATATTTTTTTTCAGAAAATCATGACGTAGTCTGGGGCGACGAAATTATAGAAAGGCTTGGCTTGTGCCCCAACCATACAAGAGCATAGTTTTGCCCCATAATGCTTTGCGAATTTCGACTATATGACTATCTTCCAGGGTCAAAGCTTATAGAAGTCTCAGTAGGGAACTAAAATACCAATATTTTTGGTCTTAAATGGGTTTTGTATTAGGCCACACAGCCCTACCTTTCCTCAATACAGGTACCAACTACTCTTGATTTCATTTATGAAGTACCCTGCTTTCGAATTTTATGTGCATTATTTATGAGCCTTAGTCTTGCAGTGAGAATTTTCTGCTTCAGCATGAATTGTGTCGACGCGCGGAAACCATTGATAATGGTATAACTGGATATGGCCAACACCCATACTAGTACTAATGGCGTCTGTAGTGCTTACCTCCCAGTCTTTTTTCCCATAGCTCTACCACGTCGGCCGCCATTGCCATCTGGGTGTTCAGCATGCATATCCCATCGACTGTTTGAAGTACTAGCACCAGAGCTTGCCATAGCGATTCCGGATCTGCTGTACAAAAATGAAATTCCAGTTAAAAAGTGGCCTAGGCCCTCTTGAAGGACGTATTTCTGATCAACAATGACCCTTAAATGTCGGGGAGAGAAAAGCATAAGCAACACCCAACTGTCCAGAGCAGCTGATCACGTGATACGTATTTTGAACTTTGGTCTCTGTAGGTAGTGAACAACAAAAGAGTGTGCATGAGTGCACGTAGTTGTACTATATATATATACGGTGAAAACATGTCATAGGTTATTGGAGCTGCAGAACGCATTGTACAAGAGGTCAACGAGTATTCTTGTTTATGTTAAAATCACCATAAATTGCCACATTAACCGGACGCCATTGGGTCTTTATTTACTTTTCTCGCATGTGAACACTGTCACAATTAATATTACATCCTACAACTCCAGTCCCTGTTCACGTTGGATGAACGTGTTTTGCAATCTGTAATCGTTATAGCCAAAGTGCCGGTGAGTTTGTTTTGCGGTGTAAAAAATGTAATACCACTATGCATCAGAAGGTTTGGATGCAATCATTACAGCATCTTCTGCAGCCCTTCTTCAAATGGAGACAACCTGACATTTACTGGAGATGAATGTTCAACAATTGACAATGAACTAGCATTTCTTTTTTATTTCTTAGCTTGTGCTCCCCTTCATTTCCCCATCCCTCCTCTCCCTCCAAATTCCAACACCAACAATACCACAACCACCATCACCACAATCATCATCATCATCATCATCATCATCATCATCATCATCATCATCATCATCATCAAAAACACCGTCATCATCAGTTATTGTTATCCTCGAAAGACTGGAAAAGGCTATCAGATTCAGTAATGCAAATTTCTTAGACTAAAGTTTTAATAGAAAGTGATACTGAATAAGTGTGTCTATAAACACAACGTCGCTAGTGATCCAATGTGTCCGATGATGACGTTACTATGCCTTTTTAGTTATTAAAAGGACTAAGCCTCAAAGGTTTTATAAGAACAATACATTGATCATAAGCTCACCGAGCACATGTTCCAAAGCTATGTTACAGTTATGGCCACTTTTGTCGTTTATCGATTTAAAAAAGTACAGCATTTACATAATTACTGTTATCAATTCAGCCAGGAAATATTAATTTAGCATGGAATGAGATCATTGTTCAAGAACGCGAGACTTTAATTTCGAGTGATTTCATTTCTGAAGTCCATAGACTCTGCACTTTTGGTTTTCAAATCCTCTTCTACATGCTGTGTCAGTACCAAATGCATGTATTAGCTTGCCTGAAGTAATTAAAACGCCTACGCTTACTGCACATCCGTCCGTGTCATTTAATTTACACAGTGATGTACTTATTCTGTCTTCATCCTTGTTGTTACTGCACTACAATCTTTCTGTTGTTCATAATGTATAGATTATTGTGAATCTACTGTCTACGGTTGACTTAATATCTGATGCATAGGCATGTCTTTTCCTGTGAAAGCGAACATACATTAGGAGCATCAAGGGTGTCTTTAAAATGCAAATCACATATTTTTTAATATAATGTCGATAGAAAGCAGAGCTTTATGTATGAAAGAAAGAAGAACATGCTGACGAGCATTATGCTTGCTATATTTTCGATGATACATAGAAAATGTCAAAGCAACAATCAAACAGTAAACACGCAAATTTCAAAATGGGTGGCTCTCCCTGTTGTCGGCACTGTTCCTCTACAATGCAGACTGAAGACTTTGATCAAAGTGAACCAGTCGATGCGTCTCTAATTTTAGAAACTGAATGTCGTGTGTATCTGCGCTTTTTACAAAACACCAGTGTTTCGCGGGCACAGTTATTATCAGCATGTAATTCCTGGCTAACTTTCCTGATTGAAGATCTGCACACTAGAGCTCATTGTGATGCAGGTAGACAGTTCAAGATTCATTGATCACGCTCGCTTTAGCCATACCTTAACCCAGCAAATTAGACTGGCTGTTGTTGTTTTCACCTTTTCATACTATTGCAGTAAAAGGTTCAGTTTTCATTCTTAGTGCAGGAGTCTAATGAAAATTTACACGGGACATCAAACATAGAGTAAAATCCTAACTATCATAAAGAATGGCACGCTGGAAAAACGACATGAAAGAGCCTCCGGCGCCTGAATTTAACACCTTGCTGTGTCAAGTGGCTTCAGTCTGGCGGCACGTATTTACGTAGAACTACCAAGTGAATGCAGGCATTCAAATTCCTTTGTATCACTAATGAAAAGCTCAACACCCAGATGACCTGAACGAGGTCAATCGGGTCAAACACTCCACCGATATTCTGATCACAAACAACGCTATCGTCAACAGATGACTGTACTTCACATATCGTTCATTTTACCAAAAAATTGTCCATAAAACTGAAGGTAGATTTAAATTCCTAAACCGGCATTCTCGATTCGCTGTGGTACAATGCTTACTTGTGGATTTGTACGTCAATGTACCGATTGTATAGTGACCCCAATATATAAACACAAGAAACACTATACACCTCCAGTCGAATTTAAACACAACCCGTAGCCCAATATGTGAATTACGTCACTCTTGACTAGCATCAGTTGTTCCTACGCTGTCTTTTGCAACTCTTTGACCAGTTAAACTGAAATTAGTTCCATTTGAAATGTTTTGCATTTGACTATTTATAACAAAAGTTGTTCACTTCAATGACGAGTGCACCAACAAACACACTATGCAATTCAGGACATCAACTTTTCAGACACTTGTAGGTTACGCGCACAGGCGTGTTGTTTTCTGGGTAGTTTCTATAAGTGTAGTTTATTCTACGTTTCGACGGTCTCTTCCGTAGCCTAATCACCAAGGTAAGAAACAGAATTATCCGGCCTGCCAAGAAAACTGCACGTTCTTGTCGAAAAATAAACACAAATCCTTCATTGAGTTACCTAGTTAGATGCGGAAGGATCTCGGCTGTCCAAAAAAACCCACTCATGTCACGATAAAATGAAAACTTTCGAAGAAATCTGCCGCGTTTTGACAACATCGGCGTTTCTGATGGCCACCGTTGTAATAACGCAACTCATTAACATAATGGACGGTGTCTGCACATAGAAAGTGGTGCATCTCAGTCTGATGCCGTTGATGGCGTTGCTCACGGACCAATCAGCGATGCGGACGGCGTACAATTATGATAATGAGTTGCGTTATTACAACGTTGGACGCCAGAAATGCCTGGTTTGTCAAAACATGGCAGATTTCTCCTAAAGTTGTCATTTTATCGTGACATGAGAGTGTTTTTTGGACAGTAGAGAGCCTTCCGCGTCGAACGAGGTAACCGACTGTAGGATTCGTGTTTATTTTTCGACTAAAACGGGCAGTTTTCTTGGCAGGCCGGATAATTCTGTTTCTTACCTTGGTGATTAGGCTACGGAAGAGAACGTCGAAACGTAGAACTACACTTATAGAAACTACCCAGAAAACATCACGCCTGTGGTTACGCGCCGCTAATTTCAAATCTGTAGTCTGGTAAGAGAATGCAAACGCAGTTTGTTACACTCGTGACGACAGCGCCGGGCTTGAATAGACTTTCTAATACGCATTCGCGCATGACTGTCTGAAAGCATCTCCACTCAGTGTGTATGACTGTCTGAAAGCATCTCCATTCAGTGCGCATGACTGTCTGAAAGCATCTCCACTCAGTGTGCATGACTGTCTGAAAGTATCTCCACTCAGTGTGTATGACTGTCTGAAAGCATCTCCACTCAGTGTTCATATAAGAGTCAGGTAAATCTTTCTTCATTTTGTATCGCTATTAAATACATTGTTAGTGTCAGAATCTGCAGTAACCAAACTCAAATAATACATTCATGCAGATCTGGTATTTTTTGGGTATTAAGGTAACTTGCAATTGATATTTATTACGTTGGTAATAATAATAATAATAATAATAATAATATTTATATATTTCTTACACGCACTTCACATACGTCTCAGTGCGATTAACATATTTTAAAAAGAGAAACAAACAAATACTAAAAACCAGCAACAGCAATAGAAGAAAACGAAAACAAACAATATCAAAATCTGTCAACATCTGTACCATTCTCCTACAATAAACAACAGACGGTGATAAAAAAATTAAAAAAATTAATTGATAAAAATAAATACAACAAAAGACGGTGATAAAAAAATTATAAAAGCAGCAGAATAAATTAAAAAGTCCCAGTTAAAAGTCCCAGTTAAAAACCATACAGAAGATGATCCTAAAAACTCAATCACAAATAGCACTGATTAAAAGGATGAGTTTTTAAAAGACGTTTAAAACAGTCAACAGATCAGGCGTTGCGAATCACTGGCGGCAGCGAATTCCACAGAGCAGGTGCACAAACAGAGAATGCTCTCTGCCCATATGCCTTAATAAAGTTTCGATGAGGTGGCAACAATCGCAAAGAGTCAGCTGATCTGAGATCTCTGACTGGGGTGTACATTTCAAGCAAATCAATTAAATAAAGTGGTGCGAAGGTTTGGGCAAAACTGTTTCCTTGAAAATTTGACTAACAGAAGGACACTGACAAGCCCATGCTACATTAAAGTAGCTTTATGCAATGATTTGGTCTTATTTGTTTCTATGTCAAAGGAGAATGTAGGCTTTCACCCAGTTACAGCTTCCATAGACAAACTTTGGAAAACGAATGATAAACAAAATGCAGGACTACAAAACCTGACTAAAAGTAAAACCTTGTGCATTGCATTGATGAATATAAATTTACCTTAAACAGTATGAGCAATGGAAAATATCACAGTTGGTTCTGACTTGCAAAATAAAGACTTTCATAGTGTGTTATTTAATTTGAAGACCTGGAGTGGATTTTAAGAACTACTTGGTGGAATATTTGTTTAATTTTATGCAAACATACATCTATAAATTAAAACAGATGTATATTTCGGTTTAGTGAGTGCTAACAAGTATATTGTTGACAAACATGCAAACATGAACTAATCTGTTGATTATCTATTTTCTTACCATCAACAGAGAGGAGGACTGGAAGAAAAGTTTAAAAATACCTCCCCGTGACAGAAGAGTGCAAACTTCTGTAAGTTTTCTAATTCTATGCCTTTCCAAGCTAACCTTGTGAAAGGGGTGTGTTATGCTTTCTTGCAAGTTGACTACTTTGCCGAGAGGGCCAAATTGTCTGACATGTCATGTGTATCAAGGAAATAAATGAACCAGTCAAAATCAAGTCTTGTTGCCTGTCAAATGGCCTCCAAGTCTCCCCATATATCAAGTATGCAGTACAGAAGCAACAATCTGAAGTCTGTAAAATCTTATGACTATGGTGCTAGCTGTAGCATGGTAGATTTGCAGTTGCTTGCATACTGCAGTGTTCAGTGGACAAACAGCCTCAGGAATCTTGATGGCAGACAAATAAAAGGCACAAATTAGAAGTTTAATACTTCTGTTTCGACATTGTTTGTATCTGTCCATGTCTTTGTGCCACCTACTATTTGAATTTAACTTTCTAAGGAAATCTGTCAGAATCGCGCTTCATATGGTGGAAGTGAAAGTGTTTGTAATTCTGGATCTTTGACTATTAGTATGGGAATACTCTTTGTGTACTGCCTTCCAATTGATTAGAGTCCACATTGCAATGCCAGTGTTCAAAGTAACACTATAAATTATTGTCTGAATAGATGGGTTTATGTGCCTGAGAGCAGATAACAATTTGCCCGACGCCAGGAGGGCAAATTGCCACCTGCTGCGAGGGCCCATAAACCCCTTGTATTCAGGCAATTATATTTTCATTACATGCCTCTTCAAAGTTAATGATATATGACATATAGTTACATGCAGGGCATTTTCAAACAATTTTACCATTATCCTCCAGTATCAAACAGATTTTAATGAAAGTCAAAATAGCAGTGCACGGATGGATATTTACATCTAGCGTTAAGCGTCTACTTTGACGTCGAAAATGTCAAAGGGCTTCACTGGACCCGGGTAACCATGGAAACCGGTCAGTACATCGTTTACCAGCCCGCTAACTCCACGGATGTTCCTATTCAAATCAATGCCATGATTTGCACTTGTGCATCGAGACATGTAATAAAGTTGTTTGTCGTTTTTAACCTCTTTCTGTATATTTGAGTCCTAAGCTTTGGCATATCTTGATCTTTGAAATTTTCTTGGCTTGATCTTCCAGGATGTCACAAGAACCAAAGGCAATGATTTCGAGGATTACTGTTTGAAGCGAGAACTACTTATGGGTATTTTCGAGATGGGCTGGGAAAGGCCCTCACCCATACAAGAAGAAAGCATTCCTGTGGCACTTTCAGGCCGAGACATTTTAGCCAGAGCAAAGAATGGTACAGGAAAAACTGCAGCATATCTCATACCGGTGCTTGAAAGGATTGATAATTCAAAAGATCACATTCAAGGTAAGTATTAGTTTGTGCCGCATGGTATGAACATTC
>LD343293.1:152189-165421 GCA_001465055.1 Ptychodera flava
CTGTTGGTGGGATGGGAGTGAGGGCTGGGATGGGAGAGTTTCATGAGGGAAGGGGGGCATTGGGATTGGGTTGGGCTTTTCAGGGGGGATGTTTGATCAAGAAAAATGGACTGAATTTGAATCTTTCTGAGTGGGTGGGGTTTATACACACAGACTGCCATCCACAGTGTGTCTGCAATGGACAGTACATGCAGACAGATGTTGAAACCTGACCAGTCTCAGGATCCACTGTGACAAGAGTCTTCCGTACACAGAAACGCCGACTCTCTTGACCTCAGTGGTTTAAAAGAACTGGACTCTAACATGTGGCATGTTCGTGGAGAATGTTTCGATGACTTGTCCAAGTAAACTGTAATTTGATCCATGTGATCAAAATGTCAGAAAGATAGTTAAGGTTGTTGCGAGACCTGTGGCTACAAATGGAATGAAATTAGTCGACCATTGCAAGTACCATGTGGACGCAATTTCATGTGGATTCAAAGATACACTCAAATCAAGAAGAGTATGGTAGCTGCAGAGTATTGGAGACTGAAGCTTATCCACAGCTCATCTGAGACTTTGCCAAATGGCGGCGACACAAGGGACTTACTAGAGATGCCGCGTTGAGATTGCTGTGTGCACTGAAAAACGGCAACCCGCGTGAACCTGTAGTGGAAGGGAGGAATGTCTCTCAGTATCATGGAAAAAAGAAGTATTGTGCACCGTGGAGATGAAGGTGAAAGAAAAAAGTCTGATACAGAAGTTGAGGGATATGGAGTGCTATACGAAGATGGAAGAAAGATGTAATGCAAATTATGAAGGAGACGACAAATATGATTTGCAAGTGTTGGAATAAGTCCATCACACTTCGAATTGCCTGCAGTCTAGTGACCAGCTTTGACTTGCGCCGCCCTTACACCATCCATGTGGAGGACACTAGCAACTGCGAAATATGACATCACAAGGCGCACGTCCATGGATTAGCTTAATCCAAAGAGTACTAAAATTTACATGTCGTGTCTTTCTGTGTGTTTGGTAGGCACACTGAAGAGAGGCACATTGGTTTTTTCATCTATGCCATGGTATGTAATATGAAGGTACAGACGCTTACAGTGGGAGACATTTCTCCTGTTGTGGCACAGAATACATGTTGAGTGCGTTTGTATCAAGCAAAGCATTCTGTCAAACAGGATAAATATCTCGTGCTGTATGCTGTATTGGTAAGTTGTATGCTCACTCAAAAATGACAATATCTCGATCTGTAGAAAGTTTGTATGAGTAAGCAAACCTGGTGCAATAACATCCGTTTAGTTTTCCCCTTGCATCAGAAATGGGAAAAAAAATACAGAAAATTGTCGTGGCAAACAACCAACCTCTTCATTGTTGACGGCCACTCTTTATTCTGCAAAAATTTGACCGTCACTGGTTAACCGTGTATTCAGTTTTCAACTCTACTTCAGGCCATTATCGTGCTGTCAATAATTGCCTGCACATTGACAATATTGAATCACAAAGAGTCTTTGCCAGGTCAGAAATCAGTCCAGTGACAGCCCTTGTATATGAAGTACAGGAGTTTTGTTTCAGAGCTGATTCAAAGTTATTGTAGAAAGAGCTGAAAATCTGGTGGCGTAAGTTTGGACAAAATCGCTAAACGTAATTTTAAGAGAAATTCAAAAGTAGGAGTGAGTGCATGGGACCTCAAACCTTGGTCTGTATGCGTTTGCACAAAAATACAATTCTTGTCTATGGGAAGCACAGTGATAGTGGAGTTGTGATACTGAATACAAATGATGAGATTGTTCTGGATGTAGAAAGGGGGCCACAGAGTGATGAATACAAGTTGGTTGTTTGCCAAGACGCTATCATTCCTTTTAACTGCCAGGTTGCAGGAGAACTGCATAAACTGAACAGTGCTAGGTAAAACTGCATGCCACCATGTGAAAATACTACAGTTTAAAGAATTCAGCCCTTTTAAGTTTAAAAAAGTTTTGTAGTAAAATCCTATCACTGTCGTGAGCTTTGTCTCTCATCTTGGAAACACTAGGTAGATTGAATATGATGCAGATTGAATCAAAGATTGCCTTGAGGCAGTAAGGAAAACTGCAAATCTTACTTGTTAGACAGCCACCCTCCCAGACCCCCCCCCCCCCCATGGTGATGTCACGGTCTTGTAGAAGATGACACAAGAAATACTTATTTCAACGTGGCTTGCAAAAGCAATGTTCAGTTTATGCAGTGTTTTGTTTCCTATTACAGATTTCTTTTCAAATACTTTCTGTTCAAACTTGTTTACACATTGTCCCTCATGGGAATTTTGGACCAGACGGGATGACTGGCTGTCTGCTGTACTCTGAGTCCTGTTCCCTCTCGTACATATCAGAGCCAGAATTTGGTGATTACAATATAACAGTGCATGCAAACAAGGTAAAATGGTGCCAGTCGGCCTGTTAGTATGATTACACTGATGTTTGAGGACGAGTTTCAGCAGACAAGTCCGGAAATACCAATTTTTCCAAACTGATGATACTGACAATTTGATTTCAGAAAACGTACCGTTTTGCAAAGCTGCCTGAAAATATATTTAGATGTTTGTTATTGCAACATTTGGCAATTCCTGTCCCAGTGCACGGAAATCAATATCATGTAACATATTCTACGTAAAGAAACCCAAACCGTATAACTCGTGTGTTAGTCTGAGCAGCAAAGTATTCCAAATTAATCAGCAATGTAGCAACCCCGCTTTCCCCCAGGGATTATCGTAAATTGTCATGAAAGTATGCCCAAGTATACAGCAGATTTTTTAAAGTCCAAGCTGTCCTTTCCCCTGCTTCATTAGATTTCATATATCAACCACTCTGTTCGCATCGATGGTGTTTTCACATGCATTGGTATTAT
The DNA here is from genome assembly GCA_001465055.1 of Ptychodera flava. Taxonomy (NCBI): domain Eukaryota; kingdom Metazoa; phylum Hemichordata; class Enteropneusta; family Ptychoderidae; genus Ptychodera; species Ptychodera flava. The sequence goes on from LD343293.1 coordinate 155,064, forward strand.
TACTATTGCAAGTTGTTGACAAGGTAACACAGATTGTAATATCTTCAGGAGATTTCAAATAGAGAAAACATTAAACCAAAATTTACCTCTTGTATTCCATGAAAAGAAAGCAGGACCTCATGAAAGTCCTTTGATTTTATTCCGTTGTATTTTGCAATTTTCCTTGATAATGCAAATTGAAGGAAGCACCGGCTTTGAGCTGTGACCATTTAATGAATTTAAGAGGGTTCGGAATTATTCTGAGAAAAATGAATTTACTTCTTGCTATATAATTCTTTTAAGATAGGACGACTTCAATAGACTTTGATCCAATCAAAGTATAAACACAGATTTATTAAACATGAGTACAGCCAAGTTTAATGACGTACAACATTTAGACCATAAAATTATTGACATAGTGGCCAATTAAATTTAACTTTTGACAAGAGCTCTGTCCTATTTCAGAAAGCAGTAATTGTTGTTCCAGATTACATCACATTTAAGTTTTCTCAAATTGCAAATCCAAATTCAAATTGCAATGCAAAAGAGTACAGCTGTATTTCTTTCAGTCCACGACCCAGTACAAAGCCTACAGTGTGTGCCATATTCTGTCATTGTTCACCTTTCCGTACATCAAATGCCTGATGCAACTGTCAGGGTCTGTGCACTCCAAAACAGTCCTGGAAAATTGATAATCCACCTGCAATTTTCAAAAATGAAAAGATGATCGCTTGTGATATCGTAAAAATGATATCTTGAAAATGATCTTGGGGAGGACCTAAAAAGGTTATCAAAACTTGCTGAAAAAATCCTTGAGATATTGAGTTTGATGTGACTTTGTGTAGACCCAGAACTCTGTTCCTCTGCTTCTTTGGTGCATGTGAAAACCGATTCTACCAATGACAGCATTCATCTTGGGCTAACAACTGACAGTGACAAGACTAACATGATCATTGTGATACCTCCAGTTCTATCTGTATGTTTCCATCAAGTAACTGTGAGAACCATCTGTGGTTCCATAAAAATAGAAAATGGATTAAATCTCTCCATGGCCGTCAGGCTACAACTGATGTTTGCCAGCAACAATGTGATGTTTGCATTGTTCTGCTGCAGAGATGGTTGATATATGGGAAGTCGCTTTTTCAATCATGGATGTATGGTATTCAGAACAAAAAGCAGCTGATTTGGTGACAATGTGCAAACAGGTTTTCAAGATCACCATTATTGATTTTGCTTTTTAGCAAATTATGTTTCCTCAGGCTGTGGTTGGGAGAAGAGCAGCAATCTCTTAACTCAATCACGGCATTTCCTTTTTGACTTCATTCTGACAGTTTTCATCTGTTCAGTGTAAACGCAGTCACTTCATATTCGATTACTTTCTTACGATGCTTGAGTGTAACTTCACTCTAAGATACAGAAAGCAGTGTCATCCAAGAGCAGAAACATGCAACTGATTGAGAGCTTACTTGTAAAGGATAATACTTTATTTTAATTCAAAGATCTGAGTTGTGATTTAAAAGAAGTAACATGCATAGCTCTTTGAAGTCTTGTGTGAAGCTCACCTCAAAAGATTGTAAGAAAGTCAATTGAAATTGTGATCTGTTAGTTTTAATTCAAGAGGGCGCTGTTCTAGCAGCTTATTTCCAGAAATCTGCAACCCTGTCCAACAAGAATATCCAACCAATGCCAGTCATTCCTTGGGTTACTACATTTTGATGGCACCCTTATCAACACGAGAAGTGGCATTTGTGAAGTGCCCTCTTGTGGTGAAGAAGACTCTGGAATAACATTTCTTCCACTGTCAGGATGAATTCTGAAAAATGGAATAAAGCAGAAAAAAAATAAAAAAATAATTTGCAGGGAAAGGGTACATGTTAAATTTTGTTTTCAAGCAATTATATCTTTTGCAACACTTTTAAGTTCTTGTCTTTTTAAAAACAACCCAACTTTAATTTACTGTTCAATTTTGTGTCTTCCGCCATCCCGAGCTTCCGCTGAAAGAAAACAATCTGTGTGGGATTTACGTCAAGAGAAAATGAGCGTCTTTGCAACAGTTGTACCTCAGATATCAATTTTGGGGGCAGCTTTTCTTCTCTTTTTGTACCCCTTCATCTTGGCAATTTTGCTCTCAATAAATCTGCAAACCCATTCCCTGCATAAAGTTGTCCTGTGCTCTTCTGTGATGAAAGAAGCAAGTTTAATTTGATGCACATGTCGAGATACTGGACAATGGTAGGATGCTACCAGGCTAGTAGCAGGATGAGTTTTAGACACAGACGAGGCTGTATTTTCACATAAGTCACTCAAAGTTTGAGTCTTTTTACCAGTGTTTTCTTCGAAGTATGAAAATCTCTCTAGTGAATCAATCCCCATATATTACAGCAGCACGCACTTTGAAAGTGAGACTTCAACCTTTGCTCAAACTTTCATCAGTGAAAATTTCAACCATTCTCATGCCCAATGAATAAAATAGAGGGTCAGGATGCGAAGTTTGCCACCAGGAAAATTCTCTAACATTCATAGATATTTAAATTCAAAGTGGCAACAATTTATGTTTTAACTCTCGGGGACAGGTGAAAGTTTCAGTTTTTGAAAAGCTAGGACGGTCAACTTTTTCTTACTACAAAAGAGCTTTAAAATGACCCCCAGCAACTGTAGGCCAGAACAGTCTTGACATACCAATACAGAGTCGTGAATCTGTTCCCGAGGGTTACTCTACCTGAATGGCAGTAGATGTGGGATAGATATGGTACACAAGACCACGAAGATAGTTCAGGTGGAAATTAGTTCCAACCTTTAGTTTTAATATCTTCATTGATGCTTGTTTGGTTTAAATTTTGATTTGAAGTTTGTTTGGCAAAGAATTATCTGCTCGAATTAAAATGCAATGTGTTGTGAAAGATGTTGCATGCTGTGGTTACAGGGAGTTAAAAGGTCCATGGAAATCATAGCAATTAGTATGAATTTCTGCAAAACACCACTGAGGGCGCTGTTTTCGTGACTGACTCTAAACTACCATGGACTTGCCCACACGAAACTTTATCAGTGGTCAGGCTGGCATTGACCTAACACCTGTCAAGAGGATTTGTGCCGCTGAATGTTTTGAAATAGGAAAATTGAGCTCAACGCTACTGTGATAGCCTATGGGAGATCAATTAGTAGTCTTGTGCCATATACCAATTCCACCGAGGCTGTCAAATCTAGAATTTTGTTTCTCTCACTTGTGGATAATTAACCTTAAAAATCTTTTTGAAATGCATGATAGACGAAGACTTGTGGCAATCAGAAGTTATAGAATGATGGTATATCCGACACAGCAAAGTTGTGTAGATAAGGTGCAACGCGCGTCCATAGAGTGTGAAAATTTCTTGCCGAAACTAACAACCATTCTCTTATGTAAACGGTGGTCAACGCACAAAGTTTTGGACTAGAGAAACAAATGAACGTAAATTCACCGATATTTGGAATTATAAATGGCGATGTACGTTGTGTCAACTCTATGAGGGAAATTTTTAGATTTCGTCTTTTTGTGTAAACTCTTAGTCAACGGGCTTCAAAGTAAGTCTACACAAGAAGTTTTGTAGAAAACGCGTGTTCCCAAAAGCTTTCCCCGGGGCACATTCTACCATGTCGAATAACACGACAAAACATGTTGAACAAAAACATTTGGATACCATCTGATATCCTCCATATGTGCACAAGATTTTTGTAATTCTAATTTAATCGCCGGATTACTATAACCATTGACTTTCCGTTTTTAAGGTCTATGCTATAACCTTGTCTCTATGAATTATGTCCGTAAATGATAGATGGCGCACTTCAACAGAGGGCATTGTCGCCAGTACAACATTTGCTCCTTAAAAGTTACAGTTTTTATCAAAAAAAAATCAAACACAAATACTTGAATATCGAAGACAATCTGTCTGCCATCAAGTTTAGGTTTTTCCTCTAAGGTCGAACGAAAATAATTGTGCTGTTCCGATAACCCGACCTACCCTATTCTTTACCTGCCGACCCTAAACTTTTTAGAGCTACGTAAACACGGACGTGAAAAAAGAAAGAAAAAAACCCCAGTAAAATCACGTGTTCGTTACTTGGCATTTTTTTCCTTTTATATGTATGATACATTTTTCTTGAAATGTTGTGGCCAGTGTTTGACCGCCCTGAACCCCTGAAAAATGCATATTTAAAAATAAAAATATTTTGGAAAAGCAATTCCTGCCGACCTACCTACCCTATTTTTGAAAACAATGTTATCGGAACAGCACAAGTTATTTATTTATTTATTTATTTATTTATTTATTTATTTATTTATTTATTTATTTATTTATTTATTTGGCTTAAGTGGCCATACAGGGCTCGAAAGTAGCATTAGTCTCGCGTCCACAGACTACAAACGTTTTCCTGGGGCTACCAAAATCCATGAAATGGTAGCCCACAGGGACTACCAAAGCCTGAGCCATGAAATTACTTAGTGGGCGAAATAATGTTGATCTCTGTGAGATGACCGACACTCATACAGTCAACGCAGCTGGACACAGAAAGGCTTAACTTGACTTTGTTATGCAAATTAAAAGGCGACAGTGCAGTCGAATTTGTTGCGACAAACTTTCAATAAAATATCATTATCTGAACTGATGTACTTGGATGACAGGCCAGGGAAATGATGGCCAATGAAAATTCATATTCATAGTTATTTAATCACAATGTATAAATCACAATTAAACACAAAATTATTCAAACTGCAAAGAAAAAGCTGTCGGGCCATCCATAAATTACGCTTTCCGATGATCCGAAGATCCTCCCATGATAGTGTACTATGGTGGAAAAATATATCCAAAAATTGCCAAGAAAGTATTGGGAACATGACTGTACCAAGTTGTCATCCTGAAATTCATAGCCAATCTATTTTTAGCCGTGCTTATATGTTTACATCTTGTGAATATTGTTGAGGGTAGCACACTTTAGATCAACTTTTTTAGTATGACATTAGCTTTCGGAGACAACAGTCTCCTTCATCAGATGTACTTGCAGAGTACATCTGATGAAGGAGACTGTTGTACTAAAAAAGTTGATCTACAGTGTGCTACCCTCAACAATATTCACAAGATTTAGTCAAGATCAACACGGCTCTATTGAAACTTTATATGTTTACACGTGCTGATGAAAAGTGTTGACATGGCGAACATCAAAATTTGCATATAAGCTCTGCGTATGTGTGAATAGGTCGTCTAACTTTGACGCGTCACTGTTATCCACTACACATGCTATACCGTTCTCCTAAGAATGTGATCTACAGTTATTGATGTCAAATGACTAGAAAATTCACTTCCAGGATAGAATCATGCAAAATAAATCTTTCATTGTCTAGACATAAATTAAAATATCCTTTACAAAAAAATCTTATTTCATGCATGGGCTACCAGACCTTGTCACTGGGCTACAAACTTCAGAAAATCATGTAGCCCAATGGGACTACCTGGGAAAAACGTTAATTTCGAGCCCTGCCATATGTGCAAATGATGGAGAAAAAAATTAAAGAACGCCACAGAGAGTCCACCATCCTTATTTCAACGTTAGGAGGCGCTTTTTACAATTGGTCAAACAATTGTTGTGACATTGTCGTTATTGAGGATATTCTCTTTAAATTCTGCTTTCCTTTACTTATTCACAGTTATGTAGACATGACGCTTCATGTTGATGGTGGACATATCTACTATCCAAATAACTATTTGTGAATGTGAATAAATTCACTTTCCTTTCATAAAAATGTAGGGACATTATTTTAGACGGAAGGAATCAACTACAGGGCAAAATAGTAAGAAGATTTCAGAGTGTCAATTTTAATACCGTATTTTGAATTAGCTGTGAATGTATTGCACACTTTCTATGCTCAACCAGATATCTTGAACTGTTGTACGGAAAATGATATGTCGATCACCAATATCAAAGAGAGAAAAACAGTAAAAAAAAACTTTGATGGGTGTTTAGACTTGCTAGCCATCAAATTACATCTCCTGAGATGCCACAGAGTGCTATTTTTATAAGCTGTAGCCAAATCTGATGTGTAAGGTGTCTGAGAGGACCTTTTTTTAACATCGAAAAATGAACGCACAGCTCATAATGACAAAACCTGGCCTATTTAACAAGTCATGAAATAAAACACCTTTTAAAGAAAACCTGTGACGCAAAGAAAAATAGTTGCATAAATGAAAACTTAAAATATCTTGTAATTTTTCTCTTTCTAAAATATGTCAAATATATTGTGAAATATTAGCCCGTGTTGCTTTCTCATAGAGGAAACAGAAAAGGATCAGGAATTTGTGATGTTTTTCATATGAACTGCAGATTTCATAATGATTTGTACACTTTGCAAACATAAAGATATCTCTGACACAAATATCTGATTTATTAAAGTACCGTGGCCGAAGGGCGCGCCGAAAATATTACTATCTATCTATCTATCTATCTATCTATCTATCTATCTATCTATCTATCTATCTATCTATCTATCTGTCTACGTCTTTTTCTGTCTGTCTGTCTATCTGTCTGTTGACAACCTTCTCGAAGCGCAGCCACTGATGAAAGAGTGTTGACACTGGTGTGCTCAAAAACAGCAGTTACGCATTACGCATGGTCGTGAACAACTTTTCTCACAGAGAATTTGTCGATTTATCTTCTGCCACGGGATTATTGATTCATACTGCTGGCTTCATCCCGGCTTCATCCCTATTGTTGTATTTCTTCTATTTGAATGGGTGTTGTAGCTTTCATTTTATTAAGCTTGTTTTACTGTGTAGTAGTGTTAGTGTGCCTTCCAGTTATAGCATAGGGAACCCAGAAATCTGATTGTTGTTGTTGTGCGTATTGTTGTTTATGTTTATTAGTCGTGTTGTTGTTGTTGTTGTTGACCGATAAAATTCAACGAACATAACTGTTGTGTTGTTGTCATGTTTCAAACGTAACGTAGATGTCATAAGAAACGCTACAAGGACACTATCGTTACTTGGCCCGATACAACTCACTGCTAACGGACACTCTCTTCATACACTTATCACAACAACAGCAACAACAACAACAACAGCAGCAACAACAACAACAACACGACTAATAAACATAAACAACAATACAAACAACAATAACAATCAGATTTCTGGGTTCCCTATGGTTATAGAAATTGATGTTAGTGTTGCAACGTAGTCAAGCACAGTACGTATGTAGATGTTTAATTACTGCAGGTAGACGAGTCACTCAGGACGTTTAGAACTAACTGAATCACTTCGGGAGTTCTATCTTTGACATAAGAAGCTGAAAACACGTGACCGACTCATAGTCCCTGGTGAGTTCAGGGGGGGTGGGGATAGTAGGGGGTGGCGCTTCAAACCATAACATGACGTCATTTGCCAAAAAGTGAGATGTAAAAGGGATAGCGAATTCATCCGCTTTGAGATTAGATTGTATACCAAACACAGAGGCAGGCCGTTTCAACTACCATGAGCTTTTGCTGCAGTACATAAATCGACCAAAGTGCACCCTCACCGGTTAAAAATGTCCGTCATTTGTTTTTATAAACCGCCCAGTGTTCACGATCATTGCTGGTTTTGTCATGACAACTCGTGGCTAAATATGAGAAGCGCCACTAAAATAGGAAAATTTAAATTTCTTAACAATTGCACATTATTTAGTTGTAATAATCTGTACAGAGACATCTATAGACAACTCGCTTTTTTGAGTTATTTTTTTACATCTCTTCCTAACACAAGTTATTGAAGCAACGCGACTCTCACAAATATTACCTTGTCGGCAATTCGAAAAGCCTTCGGAGCAATAACTTAATACTATCTTTTTGTGATGGAAGAATGTGATGTAACCATGGCGACATACACGTGTATAGAAGAGACAGGGCACAAAAATAGATATATTTATAATGACGAACACAAAGCCACGAATTGATTTGTCCCTATTTATTACTATTTTATTGGAATTCAACAAACTTGCTTTTTCCACAATGTCAAAAGTATCTTCATGACCTACTTGCCGACTTACATTAAAAATATGGCGAGTGTATAAAATAGCATACAGAAACGTACTTCGATAATAAAACACATCAAACAGGAAGTTGTCTAAACTCTGCACTTACAAGAGGTTATATTCATTCTACAGTCACGTGACATATGCTGTGAAAAACAAGATCTTTTTTTAAGGTTTAGAAATGCGAAACACTCCAGCTATAGTAGAATGACGATTGATTGGAAAATACAATCAAGAAATTAAACTGAGAAGCCCTATATTCGTTAAAATTAAAAATTAGCGTGTTAACCATGAACATGAAACTCTTAAAAGGGAGGAAAATCAAATAACAATGGATACTGGATATGAAGTAAAATGTATTTATGTGTATCGATGGCTGATTTGATTCTTTGAAAGTGTAAACGCCCTGATCTTTAAGAAATACAAAAATACGTTTAAGTCCAGAACATTAAAACTTTACATTTTCATATCTGAGATAATGAAATAAAGCTACTTTTCGTTCTTTCAGTATTGCAACATTTAAATACGCATTTTAAAGTCACCAGTATCGCTGTGAAATCAAAATAATTGTGATTGGCTTGTTAAAAATACAAACTACAAAAATATATTTGTGAAAAAAGTACAAACGCGTTATCATGATTACAAATAAAATACAACAGGAAAAAACAATGCTAAGTTCGAGACCGTCTTCAAACAATTAGAAGTTCAACAAATATCATTTTCGATAGTCGACGAGAAAAAAATATAGAAAAAGGCTATCATAATAATACAGTCCGTAAAATACATCAAAGTCCAAAATTACAATATTTGGAAATAAATGCTGTACTTAAAATATCGAGTCATAATATTGGGATGATTCCGGATACTTTGTATCGCTGATTAAAATTCTACAAAACTCTATGTATACCTATAAACCCGACTCGAGTAGGCCTAACCAGAAGTGCTGTGTAAATGACGAGTAAGTTCAGGCTCAATTGGTGTGTAATGAAAAAAACCAAAAACCAAAACACAATTCAATATTCCTAAAACATACATGGCGAAGTTCAGTGAAGACAACGTGCAGATATAGTATATCGGGTAAACATGTGACCAAAAAAAGTTTAATTTTTGAATACAATACTTCTATGCACAATATCTTCGTAACGATGAATATAAACAGTTCGCTGTGCAACACAACTAAAAATTAAATTGAAATATAACCCCCCAAAATCAACAATCCAATAAAATACTTTACTATACGCTTAAGTCACAGCATTTTTATGAATCGATATAAAAATGTCAAACTAAGAAATACAGTTCATTGCAAATACTAATATTTTACGTACAGTACCCCTGCGCTGCATTACCTGGCCTGCCTGATGGCAGAAATTGCAATAGCGCCACCTATCAGCGGCTAATGTGAACGCGCAAAGTGTTCTACAGTGATCTGAGCCGGTTGGTTGTGCATCTCATAAAAATACAAAAGTCTCCGAGAATTTTGTCAATTAAAAAGTCCTGAAAGAAATACCACAGTTTCCTAATCCGTGATAATAAATCAAGGCTTTCACAATTTTTTTATATGAATGGTGACAATTTGTACTGGACTACATTTTTTATGGTCCAAGTTATCTAATGAGTAAAGCGTTCGCCTACAGTCAAAACATGAACACAGCTGACAGATTGCCTGCTGAAGTCATGTGTGGATTTACTCCTGGAATTTTATAAATCTGACGATGTTACAAGAACTCGGAAGCAATTATCCTGACCAGGATTAATAGCACAAGGTACGTACATCGTTCAGGTAAAATCTGATGAGTTTCTTTCTCGAAATCGAAACAAATATGAGAAGATTTCACAGCGATGCTTTGATGAATGTTTACAGCGAATACAACTGTCATTGCAATGCTGTACAGAATACACCGATTTCACGTTCCAGACGCCATCTTTAATGTACGAGGTCAAAGGTCACTTTGGGAAAAAAATCAGTTGTAGGAGGGCGCAGCTGTAGCAGCCAGGTCAAATGCAAAGAGCGTTCCAGGAAGTTCTAAGACGTTTTTAGTGACAGGTTCGTTCATGTGTTCAGGCTTAATTTACCCAAATTCCTACAAGTTTTGCATAATTTTACATCAGAATTTTCTGACGGTGACCGACCATGCATGCACCGGGATACGCTCGAGCACGGTCCCGCCACACACGGCGGACCGGCCGTGGCTCGAGTCTAGTCACGATAGCGATCAGTTGATGTAAACGGACTCTCATGGATACATGTTAGGATATGCACTTTGTCATAATGTCCATGCCATTTACTTTTTTGTTTGTTATTATTAGTAAAACTTGTGTTCACTAACTAACATATGCATGATACAGCT
>LD343293.1:166942-187478 GCA_001465055.1 Ptychodera flava
TGTTTGATGAAAATACGACTTGGTTTGCTCAACATTGACCTGGCACAGCGATTTGGGATTTCAAAAGCAACAGTGTCTCGCATTTGGACGACATGGGTTAAATTTCTGGGGAAACAGTTGAAGTGCCTGGTGTTTCAACCTTCCAGAGAAATAAGACAACAAAATTTGCCCCCAAGTTTTCAAGGGAAGTACAGAGATGTTGCAGCCATCATTGATTGCAGTGAGGTGTTTCTGGAAAAGGCAAAAAGTTTTGTAGCTCAGTCACTGACGTGGTCAAATTACAAACACCACAATACAGCTAAATTTTTAGTTAGTATCACACCCACAGGACATATTAATTTTATTTCACATGCTTGGGGTGGGAGGGCCTCCGATCAGCTCATTACACAGAAATGTGGCTTTCTAGATATTTTAGAACCACATGAATGTGTAATGGCTGACAAGGGTTTTAATATCATTGATGAAATTACAATGAAGAGGTGCTATTTGATCAAACCTCCTGGCAAATTAGGCCAAAAACAAATGCCAAATTATGATGCCCAAAAAACAAAAGAAATAGCTAACAGGAGAATATACATTGAACAAGCCATACGACGAATGAAGCAATTTCGTATTTTAAAATTTGAACTTCCAGTAAGTTTAGCAATTCATTTAGATAATGTACTTGTAATAGTGGCAGCTTTGTGTAATTTGATGCCCCCACTAATAAAAAAATGAAATGTTTGCCCAAACATTTGTAATAAAACAATTCTTGTATTTCTTGAGTATGAATACATGTTCATATCAGAGAGTTTTCGAAACCTATTTTATGACTTTGGTTGTATGTTGTTTCAAATGATACATCACTTACACCGTCTGCTGATTGAAAGATTCTCATCTCCTGAGATGATCCTATGTTGTGTTAATTCTTGGTCAACATAAAGGGATAGTATTTGAAACTTTTGATGGTTTGTTGACATTTTTGTTCTGTGTATAAATGAACTTTCTAGTTTTCTCTCTAAACTCCGTTTAACAGCCCAGTTTTTAGTTTGTCAGCACAGTCTCATGTATAAAGTGCACTTTTACTGTTTACAGTTAAACTGAAATGAATTATCAACAAATACAGTGATGGCCATATATGTACAGGTTGTTTTTACAAGCTGAATACATGCAATTCCTGCATAATTTAGAATACAATAGTAATTAAAGTTTAAACCCAGAACAAAAATACTGCAGAAATCATCAAACGTTACAATGTCCAACACCATACAAATCACACATTACAACAGAATCTGCAGTATATTATCATAGTTTTTATTCAGTACAACATGGACCATACCAGTCATCATCACCTATAGCTTCCAAGTCACTGTTACTAGTGATGCCACCACATTTAAAATGTACCCACTGGTTACAGATGTCACACTGTATACATTGGTCTAAAAAACAATCAAATTCACCTTCTTCTAGACATTCTTCAAAGCAGATTGGACAGAGAAAATGATTGGTGGTTTTCACTCTCTTTTTGCCCACACTTTTACTCTGTGGAGTGGCTATTGCATCAGAACACTGACTGGGGTCAACTGTAGTCAAACAAGTGTTAGCCTTATTTTGACTAATACTAGCTTTATCTTCAAAGTTAGTATTTTGTGAACAGGTAAGTTGCAAAATAGGGTGTTCTGTAACCTGAATGCCACATTTGGTAAGTTGTGAAGTGAGATTTGGCACTGTACAAGACTTTGTTAACCGATCACTGCTGGAATCTGTCAGCATACTGTGCTCAATCTTCCGGGATACAATTTCTCGTGTCAACACAGTTGAAAAAAATGAATCAATATTAACACTCATTTGCATCCAAAAATATTCATCAAAAGGTATCCTCTGTAAAAAATGTCCCCCCATACTGAAAACCAAGAAGTCACACCATTTTCTACCTGTGAGAGCCATTTGGCCTTGGACTTGACCATAATATCTATGTTTCATTTTTAAAGTGAGAGGGTTTCCTGTTAAATAATCTGGTGGGTGTGAAAGGGGGTCAGTATTTGTCAAACTAACTGGACATTTACACTCAAGTAGTCCATAACCACAGCATGTACAGTACACAAGGAGGTCTGGTGAAGCCCCGATGTATGGTTTCTTTGCATCTATAAAAAGACCACATTTTTGATAAGAGAACCCTTTGTGCGACTTTTTCATCATGGAAATATAGAAGTTAATTGCATGTGGTTCCATTGCCCTCCCATACTTAAATGATTTGAGGTTGGGATTGGGTTTGGTATAACCCATTACTCTCTTCACAAGGGAATCAACATCCTTACTTCTGTGGCTATCAGAGTTTTGTAGAGTCAACATTTTCGTATGCACATCATAGAAATTTGATGCAGTAATTCTGCCTTGACGGTGTGCATGCCACTCTTTGCTTTCAGACTGGCCTACTGTAGCTTTGGCCAGAGAACTTATTTCTTGATCATTGTATTCAGGTAAATTCTCAATAAATAATTTGACATGGTCAGTGATTAAATGTTCACTAGGATTATCTGAAAGAATTGTAAAAGGTTTTGCAAGTTCAAATATCGGCACAGGTGTGGGAATGACGCTAGTAGCTTGTCCGGTGACTAGTTGTTCATCTTCCATCTGATACGCAGTAAATAAAACAGCATTGGGTACAGCCTGGTACAAAGACTGGCACAGAGTTTTGCGCATTTCCATTTCTGTTGAATCATGTCTGGCATTCAAAGGCTCAAAGAGTTTCTTTTTGGCATCAACCAATGGACGTTCTGTAACAATGAAACAGACAACATACAAGAGTTTAATTCACTTTTAAGTATTTTCAAGAGATTTATTTTTCATAGGTGTTGCTCATTAATATTAAGTTTTCCCATTAATGGCAGGTTGTTCAAAATCACAATAATTTCAATTAACAATTTTCATAACCCCTACATGAGCTACCATCCTTGTACTTCTGTTGGTATGAATCTATCAATTTAGTTTACAAAAATCAACAAAAAATTCTACAACTTAATTATCTTGTACTGAAGTCTGGACTAAATTACTACTCAAAGCAGATACTTTCATGTTTCTTGTACCAAAGTAGTGACTTTTGACACCACATACCACAAGAAGAACGAGGATGTTAGGTCATGTAGCAGGGGTCATAAATATGGTCAATTCTAACAATCAATCCGTAGTGGGTCGGACAAATGTACCATATCAGGATTTCTGTTACATAAAAAATGATCATACCATAGCAACAGTAAGGGAGATAGCCACAAGCATAACATGGGAGTAGTAAAATGTTTTACAGTGTACATGTACTTGTTTTTCTTTCTTATTCCTAATTATATTGAACACATATTGCCTGGATATTGCCTGGCCATGAGGGCTGTAGCAGCCGTTTATTACCCCTGACGGACTGCGAGTTACCAGAATCACAAGTTATTTCCCTCAGCTTGCAGCCTTGGGAAATAGCGTGTGATACTGGTAACTCACAATCACGAGAGGGTAATGAACAACTGCTATAGCCTGAATATAGGGTAGGTAATATATGTTTTATGATAAAGCTTATGAAAGTTTCATATTTAGTTCATGTAGAGTTGACCTCCGTTGTACCGGTGATGCCATCATCGAGACTAGCAATGGCTGCAGCTTTACTAGCACTTCTAGTCAGTGTGCCCTCTATGCCAATATGACTCGCCATGATGCAAAACAATTCTCTGTGATGCAAGGAACTTTTCAGTTGAATAGGAAATTATACACAGTGACTCAAGAAAAATTAGCAAATTTTCAAATTGACTCAAAGGTTTTTTGTAATCTTGTAAGTTAGAGGGCACACTGCGCTTGATATCTATTCATTTGTCAACGAACTCCCTCGTGAAGTGTATGGCTTACTTCCTTCTTCTTTCTTAACTAACTCTACTTAAATACAACTTAATTCTCTTGAGGTTGGCAGATGGCATCATCAGTGGCTGTCATTTGTCAGATGACACTGAATAACCTGCTGTGAACTTATGTTGGTCAGTGACTGGATAATAGTTGACGTGACTATTTCCCTACGGAAATAGTCATTCTATTTTCCTATCTTGTGACTGATTCTAGGAAATCATGACAGAGCATGAGCATGAGGTATATTATAAACAGAGTTAAATACCTTTTATCTTGCCGTACTTTTCTTTTTTGAATACTATCCTTGACAATGGCTGTGGCTCCAGAGTCTTACTAAATGGCACATTCCACCTGCAAGTTTCAGATGTTGTAGCAGGGTTTGTCAGTCCCATTCTTACAGCAGCTTCAGTACGGAAGAGAAGACCCCATACATGGTTACAAGTCTGAATACATCTGTCAACAAAAGAAACAAACCAGTATCATATCAGGATGTCTGTTACATAAAGAAATGATCATACCATAGCAAGAGTATGCATGACCATGTTTCCTTTTTGTAATTGCATAGTATTACCGCATGACTTTAGGCCATAGAAAAAAATTCTTGTTCATCAGATTTTTTGAGTCTAGCTTCAGAGGTGGCGAGCAATTCCCCCCCCCCTCAAAAAAATTTCAAAATCAGCAAAAGTAGAAGCGGTAATTCTGATGAACAATGTATTTTTTCTGCCTGGCTTATCAAATACAAGTTGTTATAAATACACTAGCATCATGCAAACTTGCTGCATAGACAGAAGAATGAAAATATATATGTTTGCTGCCTGGATCTGTTATTGTTACAATCAAGTTCATCATTGTTTTGTGATGAACATAAATGACTACCTGTATTTTGTAATAAAGATAAACATTCTCTTTAAGAACAGGCAAAATTAGATGAACCATCACACGCCTAACACTTGACCTTGACTACAGCAGTACTATAAGCAACATACATGTACAGGTATAAAAAGACACCAAATACAAGTGTTTAGCAACATTACTTACCCTGCAGTACAAGAGCAGTAGGCACTGTGAATTTCGCCATGAGCTGTAGCACATACCCACAGAGAATGAGGTGGATCTCTAATCTTTTGTGACGGAGTACACTTCGCTTTTAGAAAGCAATAGTCATTTTCTGGTACCTGATGATAAAAGACTTCTTTTAACCATCCATCCGCGTAATACCTGAAAGCTTTTCCTTCCTTGTATTCATTAATAATTCTTGAAGTTAAATCAAGAGTGTTATCTTTGTTTTTCAATTTGTAAAAGTCAGATATGTCAGAGATGTATATTGGTGGCCAGCATTTGATACCCTCCTCTTCTCCTACCCACTGATTTTCTGGAATTTTATGGGGATCTGGTAACATTCTCTGGTCTGATACAGAAAGCAGCTTGTTGTATTCGAGTATCAGGTCCTTCTTCACTTGCAGTTCACTTTTTTTGAGTGGCAAATGAAGTTCAGATGCAACAAAGGCTCTTGCTACAAGTTCCTCCTTTGTACCAGAAACTGTCAAACCCCGATCAGACACATATTCCTTCAGATGGGATACGGTGTAAAATGTGAAATTTTCCAGAGTCATCTCAGACTCAATCGACTCTCCCATTGTGTTCCTAGAACAATAAAAAAATTACCTGGTGTCAGTATTAATTTGGGTAAATTTCTATTCAAATTTTACAATTTTTGAAAGACAAACTAACACTCAAGTTTTCTTTTATGTTCATGCAAAGGGAAACTGGAGGTTGTATACTTGAACAAAGCTCTTCATTTTGGATGTCAGAAGACTTAGACTCTCAATTGTTAACAACAAATTTATCTCAAACTATTTATCACATAATAATCACTACAAGTTGGGTTAAGCAACCACCAATTTATGATGGACACTTGAACATGAACTCTTTACAAAAAGCAGCAGTCTTCCTGAAAATAGTAACCTGACAGCCACTGTGTTAGCAACTCTGCAAAATATTCTAAAAGGCAGTTCTAGAAATACTTCTGACAGTATCAGACTGATATGGTTGGAACAAAAAGAACAATGCTAATTTAGTAACTGGTCCATAAATCAGGAGGGAAAATGCATAATTAGATGACATATAGTTAATTCTGAACCGTTATACTTTCCCAAACTTTCGTGACAGAAACATGCACAAGTATGAATCAATATATTCCTAAAGAAATAGATTGGTATGGTTCTCTGCTAAGAGTCATATGATAAAGTTTCAAACACTCAAGATATAATCTAATAATCATAAAAAGGTCATTGCAAATCACAGATAACATTTCTATTGAATTTGAAATAAGAAACCCGGGCATTATCTCTCCACTGAAGAAACCAATATTGCTAATTTGAAAGTTTATTCTACATATTCTGTTCATTCAAACATTAAACCTGAATAATAATAATAATAATAATAATAATATTTTTATTGCTTTCTTGTAAATATAGGATTTACATCACATTTGTGGCAATAAAAGTGTGATACAAAAATAAGTTAAAATTTTCTTCAATAAAGATAAAGTATTACAGTATAATAATAGTAGCTATTAATAAATATAACTAGGTATTTCTTTGTTTATATAAAGTAAAAATATAATCTATGATATACATCCCAACTGGGGTTGAACTTGTAATATTTACCTAAACGGGGATGGGCTGTCCTGCGTTAAAGTTCTCTAGTC
This sequence comes from Ptychodera flava, assembly GCA_001465055.1. Taxonomy (NCBI): domain Eukaryota; kingdom Metazoa; phylum Hemichordata; class Enteropneusta; family Ptychoderidae; genus Ptychodera; species Ptychodera flava. The sequence continues at coordinate 173,514 of LD343293.1, forward strand.
AAGGGTCTTGAATGCACCAAGAATGCATAATTTTGCCATATTTATAGTTTTTTGGAGGATCAACTCCATGTTCGGACAGTGTCGAACGTAAAAGGAAACACATTTTGCTACAATTTACCTAATTTTTGTACATTGGCAGTGAGCGACAAACTCTGTCATGTTTGGTCTTGCAAATTTGCATGGAAGCTAGGGCTACTACGTAGCCTCACACCTGCTCAGAATAATTAATCTACCAACGGCTAACCACTTTAACAAAAGTCGCATTTTAGTGTACTGACGAACAAAAAATTATGAGGCACTGCATGCAACTCGACGTTGCGCCAATGATTTCCAATAATTGATACACTGCAGTTACACATCGCGTGAAACAAAATTGTGAGCAAAAACAACTGACATTTCTTCCAACCAGGATTAAATCACCCATACAAAACGCAAATTACAGTTAAATGTGAATATAAATGACCTTACCGGAGGGAAACCCACAGGAAAATTCACAATTTACAGTCACGTAAACGTCAACTTTCGACTGTTATAAACTTCACATGTTGCAAAGCCGCACATGGCATGCGCGGCAGTGTGAGCAGTGCGCCATCTGTCGTTTTTTTTCCCAAAGTGACCTATGACCTCGCATAATAAAGATGGCGTCTGGAACGTGAGATCGGTGTATTAACAAATGTATTCTGTAAAAATAATGAAAATTTCAACCGATCACTTTGATTTCCACTCTATGAACTTAATTACATCAAGACGTGATATTCTTACCCCAACATGGACAGGAAAATTTGGACATTAACAAAGAAAAATGAAAATCATGTCAAAATTTGATTGAGTCTGAATGTGAAGTACTTGTAAATTACATAACTCAGTCTATAGGAATATCAAAAATCACTTTTAAAAATATGAAAAATTCAACCGATGACTTTAATATTATGATTTTCAAATTCTTTACATCGTGACGTAAAATTCTAACCCCAACATGGCCAGGAAATTATGAACATTTCTCAGAAAAATGAAATTATTTGTATTCTCTGTGTCAAAACAATTGCATCAAATCAAACGTGATCACAATTTCTTCACATTTTACAAAAAGTTGACTCTAAAAATAATACAAAATTTCAACCAATGACTTTAATTTTTACATAATTGGATTCCTTAAATCAAGATGAGAAATTCTTACCCCAACATGACTAGGAAATTGTGAATAGTTTCTGAGAAAAATGAAATTATTGACATTGTTCATGGCATCAAAACAAAGTGGATTACAATTTCTTCACATTTTACAACAAAATTCACTCTGAAAAAAATACAAAATTTCATCCAAGGGTTTCAATTCCACTTGGATTTCCTGACATCATAACGAGAAATTCTAACCCAAACTTGGCTGACAAATATTGAGTTTTGATGAGAAAATCAGGAAAATTGCATCAGTTATGTGCGTATGTGTTTGCATGTTGTTCAGTTGTACAAGTTTTATTTGCTGCAATATTTGCATTGACTGTCTTCTAAGATTTCTTACTTGTAAATGACCTTGACAGTGAAATCCCTCCAATCTGAATAAACTATTCTACCATCTGTAAACACTGCAATGTACCAAGTGTTTCCATCTACAGTTACAGTTTCCTGGTATTCACCCTGTCTATCAAATTTCACTATCTTACTACCACCTGCCACATAAATATTGTCTGCATTGTCAACTGTAACTCCCCATGGCATCTCTAAGTGATCACTTCTAAATTGATTCAATATTTCAAGATTACTGTCCAAAACATAGATACAATTTTCATCACCACGACATGACACTATGAGTTGATATTTGCTATTCATGGTCAGAGAGCAGGGCCTCCTGAGTTGTTTACTTGAAATAATGTCCCCATCACCATTACATTTGATTACACAGTCTGCTTCCCAGTCTGCTATGAAAACATTTCTGTCTTTATCAACAAATACACCAGCGGGGAATATCAGTTTACCCATTGCTATTATTTGTTTCACTTTACTCTTTGCATCACTCACTACAATGCATTTGTTGTCCTCATCCGCTGTGTAATAGTCACCATTGTCTGCCATTTTTGTGTCTGTTGGTGTGAAATTGTGAGGTAAGCCATGAACTGTGACAGATGTTAGAATCTGTGCAGTGTCTGCTGTTACTGTCTTCACACTGCCAGGCTGGTCACTATGTCCATAGTCACAGACAAGTACATGTCCATTCTGGTTTATTGTCAATCCCCATGGGTTAAAGACTTCTCCTGATGATTTCTTGCCATCTCTCGACAATAAAACCCTGACAGTGTTGGACAGTGGTGTACCTATAGGTGTAAGGAAACAATTTGCAAATGTAGGTCAAAGGTCTTCAGCTGATAAAACAATAGTACTGGATCCTGAAGGATAAGCATGTCCTTACTATTCTTTTACCATTGATTACAGATATTTTTAATAACTCATTACAGTCTGGCTCTGTGCCATCCGATTTCAAAGATGCAGTCGTAAAACCTATTTTGAAGAAACCTTCACTAGATCATAACACTCTTAAGAATTATCGCCCAATTTCAAATCTCCCATTCCTATCAAAGGTTCTCGAACGCATTGTCGCTCATAGACTTAAAGCTCACATTGTCCCAAATTCTTTAGATGAACCCATACAATCGGCTTATAAACAAGGACACTCTACTGAAACAGCTCTATTAAAGGTCACTAATGATATTTATGTGCACTTGATTCTATGCAGGATGTATTTTTAGTTATGTTAGATCTTTCTGCCGCCTTTGATACCATTAATCATGAAATTTTGTCAGAGCGTTTGCACCATCGTATCGGTGTCTCTGACAATGCTTTGATGTGGTTTAAGTCATATCTCTCCGATCGAAGACAAGCTGTAATCATAAATTCTACCCAGTCGCCCTATTATCCTCTGGAAACAGGTGTACCGCAAGGGTCAGTCCTTTGCCCAATTTTATTTAATGTTTACACGCACCCCTAGGCGACGTAGTTGCTCGTCATGGTTGTAAATATCATTTTTATGCTGATGACTCAAATCTGTACATGTCTTTTCGACGTGAAAATTACCATGTCACTTTAAGTAATCTTGAATCCTGTGTCTCAGATGTCAGAGCCTGGATGTCCTCAAATTTTCTACGCCTTAATGATGATAAAACAGAATTTGTAATTTTCTCTAAGAATGTTGACTTTTATTCAAGTCTTGAGCGAAGTCTTCGTATAGGTGATGCGCTGATTTTCAGCCCAATGTCAAGCAAAGAGCCTTGGCGTCATTCTTGATTCTGGTCTCACTATGAAATCTCATGTCAGTCATATTTGTCGCTCTTCCATGTTCCATATTCGACGCATTGCCCTCATTCGTAAGTACCTATCCAGATCTGCCACTGAACAACTTATCCATTCGCTTGTCTCCTCATGTATCGATTCTTGTAATTCTTTGCTGTATGGCTTACCACAGTATTTGATTAATCGCATTCAGCATGTTCAAAATGTAGCAGTCAGAGTTATAACTCGGTCAAAGCGTTCTGATTATATTACACCATTTCTGCAGGAACTATATTGGCTACCTGTACACCAGCGTATCAGTTACAAGATTTTAATTATTACTTTTAAATGTTTATATGGTACTTGTCCACAATATCTGAGAGATTTAATAAGTTTTTATGTACCTAGGCGCAAACTTCGTTCTGCGAACGATTTTAAACTCAATACATTCATGACGAAGACAAAAAGGTATGGTGATAGGGCGTTCTGTTCTGCAGCCCCATTTTTATGGAACAAGCTTCCAGTGAATATTCGTTCTTGTAATAATTTTAATACTTAAACGTATGCTTAAGACACACCTTTTTAAGTTGGCTTTCTCTATTGATTAGACTTTTTTATGATTTTGCTTGTTTTTAACTTTCTCAATCAATTATATTTTTATTAGTTTTCCATTTCCTTATTGTAATGTATCTTTTAGCGGCTGTGATCACTTTTTCTGTGGAGTTTGTCGCTTTACAAAAAAATATTATTATTATTATTATTATTATTATTATTATTATTATTATAGTACTGCCATTGAAACATGGTTTTTTTTGACATGAAGGTGATAATTTCTTGAAAAGTTCTTTGAAAATGACAAATTATCAGGCTAAAGATTTTATTAATTAGCGTAATTAATTATAATTCATCCGTGAACAACATTTTGAGGCTTGTAAATGTTACTTTTCAGCTGTCTATTAATGTTTGCTGTTGATCCGTTGATCAGTTATGATGTCTGTGTTTGGCAGTGTCATTGCCTTTGCCTTGTAAATTTTTTCTCTGTTTTAATTACTAATTTGCATAATTAATGAATTTCAGTAATTAGGCTGTATCTCAATGATGATTTTGTGTAGTGTGCCACAATTTTGTGAAATTGTTACTTATGTCTTGGTGGTGTCATTGCATTTTGTCCAGTGAATTTTATCTCTTTTATTATAATTAATTAGCATAATTAACGAATGTAGGTAATTAGGACGTATCTCAATAATGGTTTGATGTAGTATGTTACAATTTTGTAGAATTGTTACCGGATCTGTTGCAGTTTCATTGCCTTTTGTCCAGAGAATGGTATCTCTGTAGTAATTACTAATTTGCATAATTGATGAATTTAGGTAATTAGGCTGTATCTCGATGACAGTTCAGTGTAAAATGCCAGAATTTTGTTGAATTTTTCTGAAGCCATGGCAATGCCATTGCCCTTTGTCCAGTGAATTATTTCTCTGTACTAATTGCTAGTTTTCATAATTAATTAATTTAGGTAATTAAACTGGATGTCAATGATGGTTCAGTGAAAAATGATAGAATTTTGTTGAATTGTTTCTGAAGTCATTGCAATGTCGTTGCCTTTTGTCTGGTGAATTTTATCTCTGTGGTAATTACTATTTTGCATAATTAATGAATTTAGGTAATTTGGCTGTATCTCAATAATTGTGCACTGTAAAATAATACAATTTTTTGGAATTATTTCTGAAGTCAAGCAAATGGCATTGCCTATTGTCTGGTGAATTTTATCTCTGTACTAATTACTAATTTGCATAATTAATGAATTTAGGTAATTAAACTGGATCTCAATGATGGTTCCGTGAAAAATGATAGAATTTTGTTGAATTGTTTCTGAAAGCATCGCAATGTCATTGCCTTTTGTCTGGTGAATTTTATCTCTGTGGTAATTACTGTTTTGCATAATTAATGAATTTAGATAATCGGGCTGTATCTCACTGACGGTTCAGTATAAAATACTACAAATTTTTGGAATTATTTTTGAAATCATGGCAACGTCATTGCCGTTTGTCTGGTGAATTTTATCTCTGAAATAATTAATAATTTGCATAATTTGCATAATTTAGGTAATTAGGCTGTGTCTCAATGAAGGTTCATTGTAAAATGCCAGAATTATGTTGAAATGTCTAGGAAGTAGACATCTTACTAATGGTTTAATGAAGAACATGAATTACACATTTTGAAATCATTGATCAGAATTGTTGATCCAGTTAATATTAGCCTATTTGTGATTATTTATCTGCATATTTAATTAATAAAGTTTGGAAATAGGTGTGTATCTCAAGAATGGGTTGATATCATGATGTGTTTCAAATTTGCAGCTATTAAATTGTTAATCATGTCACACAGTAGTATAGATATGTTAGTGCAATGATTTTTGTGGTAATCACTTGTTTGCTTGTTTAATGATTTTTGGTATTTATCATGTATCTCAAGGTTGTAAAGAATATTTAATTAGTAGAATTGATTTGTTTGATAATGTAATGCAATGTTATAGCAGTGTTGCCATTGTTTGTTCAGTGAGATTTTACTTTATGGCATTAATTTATTTGTATACTTTATGAATTAATGAATTAATATTATCATGATAATACTTGCATGTACAGACCAAGTTTTCAGTAGTACTACTACTGATTTTTTCACCACAACATGTGTATTGCAACATGCCAACAGTAATTTGACTATGTCAGCATCAATATCAGAGATACAGTTGATTTGCTTGTACATCACATTTTGGCCATTTGGTGTAACTCTGGTATTTGCTTTCAAAATGAGGCTTAAACAGTGATTATAGTTTAGAGTTTAGAGTTTATCATGCAGGATTGAGATGGTGATGGAAGGCTTAGAGATGTTTTTATCATGTGTCTTTAAATAATGTTTGACCTTTCTAATGCCACAGAAATATTATTTTCCTGTAAGACCACTGAACAGACAGCCTTTTATTATTTCAAAAGGTACTATCCTTAAAATAAGACACTCCATCTTATATTGAATGATGATGAATTTTGCACTGGTGACAAACCTAAAGTTTGTTTGAAATTGAATGTATAATAAATGTGTGTGTGTGTCTGTGTCTGTGTGTGACCCATAATCTGTTCATTTATGCAAACACTTGAAATTGCACAAACCAACAGCTTTGACAATATCGAGATATTGTTTCCCTCAATGTTCAGTAAATGAACCTGATTCCAAAACTTCGCTAAAGTTGTTCTCACTTCATTAAAGAAGTTGATGTTGTAACTTAACACAGTGTAGTTAACATTAGTACAGATTTATAATGTATAGAGAGAAATATGTATTTTATTTCGACGTATCTGCAACATTTCATTTTTTTCAGTATTTTTTGTATCTGGTTTCAAGGTAAACCCCCATTTTTACTTATACACTACAATAGTTTGAATCTAACTCTATTGATTTTTATGGTTGAGTTGGTAAATACAGGGAAATGAGGGTCAAGGTTATACATGATGCATATCAAATAGTGTTTGTAAAGTTGATGCCAAGCTTCTAAATATCTGTTTTTGGAGTGGAACAAAAGGATATAAAATCATTTAGGATGTCAAATCCATTAAAATGTGTACAGCTGTTGTCACTTTGACTTCCTGATGTTTTTAGTGTTTCATGTAGTTAATAGATTAATTTTAATTTTAAAAGGCAATGACATTGCCATGGCTTCAGAAACAATTCCACAAAATTATGGCATCTTACACTGAACCGTTATTGAGATACAGCCTAATAACCAAATTTCCTCATTTGGATTATTCCATTATCACTACTCAGTTACAAGACTTATTTTGATAGTGTGGGGAGGGGCTCATACATCTCATCTCTTAGTCAGAACTTACTATATATCAGTTATGAGAAAAGGGGAATGAAACAGAGAATTCATAAATACATTGCTGACTCAAGTGAACATAGTATCAATACTGTATACATAATTACATAATTACACACATACACATTATACACCTAATAACAGAGGTTGTGGCACTCTGCAACTGATGGAGGGTACACTGCTGTTTTGAACCAGATGCAGACCATTGCGGGCAAGTAACTATTATCTATATGCACTGTAGTAATTAAGGTTTTAGGTCCGCAAATGTGATCTACAGATAGACTAGAAGACTACCAACATTATCCACCACAATCACTACAACTCAACAACCTTGTTGTACTGCACGCAAGTTGGACATCTGAAAGAATTCTTTCATAAAATGATATGTACTATGTAATACATTATGCACAATTTTATTAAACCACATTTTGTTTGTCTTTCAGAGAAATGAGCACATGATTGCAGTACAGTAAAGACGAATGCATTGATACTTGCTCCATATATGATGAATCTGCAGTAGACATTCAACTTGAACTCTGAGGGCAGTATTCATGATGGTGACCATGGAATGAATGACAGCTGGCCGCCACAGACTGAATCTTTTGGGTGATTTTGATGGATGTTCTGATTGAATTGTAACGGTGAATCTGGAGTTAAAACTCATAGACTTTGAGGGCAGTGTTGATGATAGTGACCATGGAAAGAATGCCAGCTAGCCGCCAGAGTCTTGAATCTTATGGTGCTTCTGATGGATATTCTGATTAAATTGTGATGATAAATCTGGAGTTGAAACTCTCATGGATTCAGAGGGCAGTATAGTGATGATGGCGACCAAGGAATAAATGACAACTGCTACCATTTGAAACTGATAGTGATTGATATTCTGATCAAGACACTTGCAACCACAGACATATCCTCTCTTAATGGCTCTAGTCTAATGGTGGTGACGTTTGTGATCACAACCACAAAGCTTGGAAGAGAATAAAATTACATGGTCAAACATGATTAATTTCTTTTCCACTATAAAGAGACTCTGTAAATTTACACGCTAAAATGTGATTGATTAATTGACCATTTTACAGAGACAATGTATGCCATCATAGGGAGTAAAGAAAATGAAGGGACGCATCTCACATGAAAACATACAGAATGTAGAAATTATTTGACAGATACAGGACAGTGTGATAATAAACTGATTTTCTCTTTGTAATTTCAAAGTTTTTTTCTACATTGCACGCAAGTCTTAGTTGCTACGTCAAAGCCTCTTTCTGTGTAAACACTTTGCAATACATCTTTAACCCTTTTCCTGCAAGTCAATATTTCACCACCTGGTCAAAATGGTTAAAATTAATGAAACACAACATATTGAACATATTTCATAATGTGTATTTTAACATAATACTGTACATTTGAAAGCTGTTGAAAACATAAACACTGTAAACTTGACTTTTTTGGACTAAAGATGCTATAACAGACCAAGCCAAGTGGGTGAAAATACGTCATGTTTTGGCTCAATACCGCTTGTTACTGACTTGGTTAATGGGGAAGTAATACTGTCTGGCAGTAAAAGGGTTAAATGTCAAAATATGCTATTCTGTATGCTTCATACTGTCTTAGGGCTCATGTTCACTCCCTACTTTACTGAAGACATGCATTTTTGTCAGTATTAACAAATTTAGACGTCACTCAATGTCATTACACGTGATATGAGTGAAGTCATCATTGTAGTTTTCATGTCTTAGTATACTACTTGGAAGTACAAGGTCATTGTAATGTTTGGAGGGATATCCACCTAGCAATCAATCCACTACTGGGCAATGACAATTTAAGTAACCCAATGGATCTTTATTACATTTTAAGCTATGGAAATACAGAAATAAGTGCAGTTCTCTTTGTGTGTGATCTGATACCCTGCAGTGAAATTACAATTTTTTAGGATTAGGTTACATCTAGAGTACACAAAGTGAGTCATAAGACAAAGTGATGCCTGGTGACCTATACATCCTGGCCTTGTTCTCCACGTCCTTCCTCAATGTTAACCATGAAAATAGCCATATCAAACCATAATTATCTTCCAATACTGGAGATCACATTGTTAAAATGACTTCTATTATATCTTCTAAATTACTTGATGGCTTCGTAACAATAATTTATATTCACAAGTGTCAGTATACCTACTGATACATTGATTATGCATTTAGTTTAGGTGTTACATGGGGCAAGCATATTTTTTCTAAAATTTTCATCATAGATGTTGCACAGAGGTTGATGCTTGTTGAATGATAGTAATTGTAGGTAGTCTTCTAGTCTATCTGTCAACCACATTTGTGGTGCTAACAAATCAAAATGTGCTCAGTACAAAATGTGATCAGTATAGGTATGCTTGATGTATTTTGAGTCTTGGACTTGGCTTTGATAATCGATAAAATATTGCATTTATGTATTATGTATCCATGAATTTCAAAATTTTCAGTACATTGAGTAAAAACTATTGAAATCAGTATAAATTTACATAATGTGTATTTTAATGTTCTTTTTTTCCTTTTTATTGAGGTTTTTCTTTGCGGGATACAGTTGTCTAGTGGTTTCAAACATTATTTTCAGGTTCTGAGGGATGTCTTAATGTCCCTGTAGCTGTAATGGTGATTTTTGAATATGTGCATTGTAAGCCCAGGACAGTTTTGCCATCGTTTGTCAAAGCATCATATTTTAAAGGCAATTGTCTCATTTTGGTGTTTAGCTTCCAACAGATAACTTCATTGTGAGTCATAAAATGGTGATGAAATTCAAATAAAACATTTTATGTACAGCTTTCTTACAGATTACCTGTTGATACAATAAATTTGAAAACACATTTTCACTTGCTAAATCAAGTGATATTATATACTGGTCATGATGTTGGTGGATTTTTACTGAATATAAGTGTTCAATGTTTATTGTGAAAACTAATGCCATTGCTACCGTTCAAAATTTTTAGAACTATAGACTATTGTCTATAGGCGATGTTGGCATGGGTATCCATCAGCGTCAATGTGTATGTAAGTAAGTACATATGTATCTATGTAATGTGTGTATGTGTGCATGCATATATGTAAGTAAGTACCTACGCACGCACGCACGCACGCATACATGCATATATGTATTTACATACGTACGAATGCATGAACATATGCACGCATGCATGCATGCGTGCATGCATGTATGTATGTATGTATGTAGGTAGGTATGTAATGTGTGTATGTATGTCTGTATGTATGTATGTATGCATGTATGCATGCATGCATATATGTATGTATGTATGTATGCATGCGTGTATGCATGCATGCATGCATGCATATATGTATGTATGTGTCTGCCTGTCTGTCTGTCTGTCTGTATGTATGTATGTATGTATGTATGTATGTATGTATGTATGTATGTATGTATGTATGTATGTATGTATGTATGTATGTATTAATGTGTGTGTATGTATATATACTTGTATGTATGTGTGTAAGCATGCATCCATGCATGCGTGGTTGTATGTAAGTAGGCATGAATGCATGTATGTATTTATGTATATATGTACGTCAGTACATACGCATGCATGCATGCATGCATGCATATATAAATGTATGCATGCATGCATGCATGCATGCATGCATGCATGCATGTATGTATGTATGTATGTATATATGTATGTATGTATTTATGTATGTATGCATGCATGCATGCATGTTTGTTTGTATATATGTATGTATTTATAATGTATGTATGTATATAGGTATGTATGTATGCGTGTATGCATCCATGCATGCATGTATGTACGCAAGTACATATGCATGCATGCATGCATGTGTGCATGCATGTATGTATGTACGTACATTACCATGAGTGCATGCATATATGTATGTATGTATGTATGCAAGTATGTATGTATGTATGTAAGTATGCATGTATCATGCAACTAGTCTTACTGCATTGTCTATGTAAGCACAGCCAGTGAACTATAGGCGTCAGGACCCCATTTGCTACTCACTCTTTTATATATCATTGGAGTTAGTTTTTTTAAATGTTTTTCCACGTTAATGGAACACAGCAAGGTACAATATTTCCACTGTTGTAAAACATGTCATTTTTCAGAAGTTACCTACCTCTTTCAACCCGCATCAACTGTTGATAGATTTCTTTCTGTTCATCAGGGATATCAGCCTTGTCAAGGATTTCCTGGATATGCTCCCGTAGACTATCTTGCTTTGCCCTTAAACTGGTTTTGGCGGTCGTCTTCCTTGACTTTGTCTGAACCAACTTTCTGAACCCCTCTATCATATCTTGTTTCCTTTCTGTATCAATGTCAAAGTCATGAATGATGTTCTTAACATACTCCATCAGTACATCGCCCTCTATCACCAGCTTTTCATCAGGCTTGCCAGTCTTGTCTGGACCCAAAGGCAGGGACTTCTGGAATGCCATCATTAATTCTTGTTTTAGTTCTAGTGGAACATCTACTTCATCGATTATAGCGCCTGTATTTCGGACGAATTCCATTCGGTCAAAAACCAATTCAGAGTGAGTGTTGTTCAATTGTTGTAATTCTGTCTTTATCTTGACCCATTCACGCCAGAGTTCGTCAAGTTCAGAGTTTCTAACTCTCTCTTGTTCCACTTCTAATCCCTTTAGGATATCTCTGTCTCTATCTTTCTCTCTTGTCTTTACCTGCCCTATAGTAACAGCGGCCATCTTTCTTTTAATGTCGGATTCGAGTTTCTCATTCATCTCCTCGATAGCTTCAATAGGCTGTTGGTATATCCCCTCATCTAAATACAGATATTAATGATAGAGTTATGGTACGATAACAAATGTTTGACAAAACGTACATAATGTTGGTTCATGGTGAACCATAATACCCAGCAAAGTCAAATGAGGGGACTGCAAGGGGTTAATCATATCATGTGACATATTAATTACAGTTTTTTCAGCGAAGGATGAACAGTTTTTCAAGGCTCAGGGCTTCCTTATGCCGAGAAGTAAGCTTAAGGATTGACATTATGACTTTTATATAAAAAAATCAAGTGATCATTTGTTTCTCTTCGGACATCAGTTACCGACATCCGATTCAGCTCAGTCTTTATGATATTTACGATGCCATAAACTCATATATACAAAGATATACCAAGATATCGTTTTTGAAAATAAAATCAATATCGATATATCTGTCGACAATTCACCGGGTACAAGTACAATTCATAAGTGAAACTCAATTACACATCAAATTACCAAATAACGTGTACTAATGCCTCTTATAGAGAGTTTGAGATAGACACGTTAACTGTGTATAGGTCTTACACCACAAACATTAGCCGTCTGTTTACTCTTTCATACTATGATCATTGTCATATAAGCATAACATACCTTGGGTATCTGCTAACTCCTCCTGACATAGCAGATACTCTTCATAGTCTATCGAAGTTTCTAAAGACAGATAGAGAGCCCCAATCTCATCCAGCAGACTCTCAGACAGGAATGTACTCTTTACCATCCTGTGAAGACTTCCACTTGAATAGTCACCCATCAAAGACTCCAGTGCTTCTAATGACTGGCAATCCATGATATAGGAAATGCTGTTTTCACCTATATTATTTAAACTCATACCATTTCGGCGTTGATTGAGTTGCTTCCCTACCAGCACCGCATTGTCTTTTGTCCGCTTGTGGGAGTAGAAGGCGCCATCAACATCCTTCACTTTTTTACCTTTCTTCGGAATGATACCGTCCGGTCGCACTTTTATTTCAATTTCACCTAAAGTGACAAAAAATGACAAACTTAGATACTGTATACTATTTGAGTTCTTCTATACTAATAGCCGCTGTTTTCTACGCAGGTATATATTAATACACACAAAATGTTTCAGATAGGCAGTGTATCAGAGCTTTCACACCAACTGTGATTTTTGCATAATTGGATTTGATCTGCCACATATACGGATAATTATATACTAGAAAATTAGGTTTGCATCAAATCTCGCATGCTTTGTCTGTTTTGAATGCTGACCATAAAACTTGGCATTTTATTTATCGTCACGGCGTTTGCGACTGCATGATAAGCTGTTTTCAAATAACATCTTACGCAACTTTGTTTTCTGAACAACATTAGAAATTCTCAATTTTGTTGTACAAATTCCTCCGGCACAAAATCGTGTAAAGCCAGCTCTTTGATGTTGTAATGTTGTAATGGTTTTAGACTTTATTTTATTTACAGCCTAATAAGCTGTCCATTGTTCCTTTACAAGTATTTTGAATAAAAAACACAAAGTTTATTTTCTTACGTGGATGGCGCTTTCTCTTGTTTTTCTTCGACCATAGCTTTTGAGAGGGAGATTCTGTTGGGTTTTGTTTCATTTTCTGGACATCCAGTTCACCTGATAAAAATATAAATGTTTTCTGCGTTAAGGAAAGGGCAGAGAATTAACTCGTTCAAAATTGATTACATATTTTGGGTTATTCATATCATCACATCATATTAACCAATGTACGATATACACGTTCAGCAATTGCATTCAGCCTAATATGTCGTAATACCAATCGCAATATTGATCATACCAAAGCCTTCTTAAGAAGCTCAAATGAAAAAAATTGTTAGCATTGAATAAGATTTATTACGAGTAGTAACAGTTTGTTTCGGTGATCTTTGTACTGCCCGACATACCATTTTGTCGTTAGATATTCTGTATTCTCCTTTGGAATAGATTAACCACACAGGACGAGCGTTTAAACGAGTGGCTGAGATTATTTACATTTCATTGAAGAAGTTAATTTCGTTATTAAAACATAAAAGATACTCTCTCTCTCTCTCTC
>LD343293.1:187510-199690 GCA_001465055.1 Ptychodera flava
CTCTTGCTTACGTTCTTGTTTCCGTTTATGTCCATGACTTGACTTCTCATTACTTGAACGATAGACGCTTTCTGCGTCACCAGATGCTTTGGTTGTTAGTAATGATGAAGACGCCAGATCTCTTTGCTGCTTTCCTGTCAAAAGAAATATAAAACAAATAAAACAAATACGTACGATTGGATCACATTGGGGAGAATTTGGATCTTTATATTTTTCAAATTTCTCAAAGGTATTGGGTGCCGTATAGCTGAATGTTGCAATATTGCAAATTACTCATAAAAACAAGTGCACTTAAATTTGCTGATTAAACCGACATTAGGTCACTATCCAATCATACCAAATTAGTTCCGGTCGTGTTAACGAAAACTTAAATTACGCATACAGCAGTTTACATTTACATATCCATACACAAAACCTATCGGCAATAAGCACAGTTGTTGTTTCTTCTTTTGCCGTACTCCGCAAAGACAGTTCAGAAAGAACTATGAAGATATTCGTACAATAATTATTTGACTTACACGTATGCGTATGGGAAACCAGACGATAGATTAAGGACTGACAAGTGCGTATAGCATGGAAAATCAAATAATGATAGTATAGATTTTTCGATTTGAGTTGTAATTTACTAAAACAGACAAGATATACGCACTCAGAGAATTGTCAGATAGTTAATCATACTGGTATTCTCTACAAGAAATGCATATATAAATGTACAGTGAAGAAAGATCATACAAACGTTCAATTGTTAAACATAGATGTTAAATATATTCAAAAAGTTAGAACTGACAATTTCTGAAAAAGGTTCTATATGTCTCAATATTTTGAGAAATGGCAAGAGTTTTTTTATATAGGGCATTCGCGGCATCTCGACACTAGACCTGACACATATGTTTCTGTAATTTTGCTTTAAATTATTTACAGTGGTAGGAATGCTTTTGTCTTTTTTCTTTTGTTTCGGTGCCTGCTTTTTTTTTGTTTTTTTAGTTCTTTTTGTGTTTTCATGTTCTTTCTTTAAAAAAAGAAAATGGACCAAATGTACACGCATATGAGAGATCTTCCTATAACATTACGATAGAGATATGTAAAGTCTTTAGCTCTCTTTAGTCACAGCATCTGTTCACTTTTAGGGACTATTTTCAAATAAAAAAAAAGATATACGGACTCTCCTGCCTGATGTTACTAATTGTCTGTTGCGTTTCTAACTCGATCATAAACTGGTAACTACGTGCAACATGTTGCTTTTACTTTCTGCTGTGCACGAAATTATCGACGGTCAGACGAAACAGTCGACCCCATATTGTAACTATCGTGGTGTAATGTAAGAAACATGATTGTTGCATCGCCGACGTATAATTTATATATATATATATATATATATATATATATATATATATATATATCTTACTTTGCCTTCGTTTGCGCTTTCGTTTTCGTCCTGTGCTTGATTTCCTGAAACTGGAACTGAGGACACTTTCACCATCGCCATATATATATCGCTGTTGTTTTCCTGTAATAGACAAAGCAATTACACATAAATTCAATCCGTATTCCTACTGTCCCATAAAAAAGGCAGCCAGAATCGATTTCTGCAAACATTGTTGCAAGATGTACATGGAAACCGGGTTCAAATTTTGTCACGCAGCAACAGTTAGTGCATAACAAAAGTTATAAATGGTGGGTAGATGATAAACGTCATCGATTCCTTACGACAAATATTTTAACACAAACGACAAGTTCTTTTTCAGAGAAGATAACACTAAACACGGTGCCTTTTGTTATAACGAATTCAACGACAGTGATAATCCCATTCCCGTTCACACTGCCTTTTAATATTTAGCTGAAGTTATGTAAACCCTTACGATCTCCTGCAAACGGAACTATAATGTCTTTCTGTATCTATAATTTTTGACCCTGAGTGTAGGAATTAGAAAATATTACCTGCTTCTAGGTCATTCTTCTCTCCTGAATTTATGTCGTCCTTCGTTTCAGACATCTGAGTCATAATGCCACCCACTGAATTATTATCGACGTTAGCTGTGAACAGGATTTATAACCTTAGTTTATGATACTGATGACATATGAAACTGGTGGTCAAGGGCGGATGTCTCTTACATCACTCATGTAATTGTGCAAAATAATGAATTCTGTATGTGACTATGTTTCATGGTATGATATAGTCACGCTTCTTTCTCATAACGTGATATATGCAAACAAGGTTTTTCATCTACCTCACATATGATGGGCGATTACATTCAAAATGTGGTTAGGACCTTAACCCTGTCTACCATCTTGTGTATTGCAGGTGAATAGTTTTCTGCCTTATGCAATCCACAGTTTAATGCTGTTAATTCTGTGTATCCAATGTGGTGTATCTGTGTATCCAAAATGGTATACTAGTGATCTTAGCATCCATCTTTCTGTGAAAGTGTTTTTGAAAATGGTTATAGAACATGTAAGCATACGAGTATAGCTCTCATGTGAAGTTGGCTTTCGTACATTTTTCATTCCAAACTTTAGAAATGATTGGTACATTAGTTGATAGGAGTTTTGCAATTTTGACCATGATATCTAGTATAGCATACAGCGCACCAAAAGAAAGCAGTGATTATACTGAGCTTAATGTTGGCTTTTTGGCAATTATGTCCATTGGCACGGCACAGACAGACAGTCTTATTTCTCCACACTAATTATCGCCATTATTACATTTATTATGGAAATTCTTTGTTCAAAAATCTACATGCATATCTCTCTGTCTCTCTCTGTCTCTCTCTGTCTCTCTGTCTCTCTGTCTCTCTGTCTCTGTCTCTCTCTCTCACACACACACATATCCTCTTACTTTGTCTCCGCTTTCGCTTTCGTTTTCGTCGTTTGCTTGATTTCGTTTCACTTGAACCTAACACACTTTCGCTATGACCATACATATGTCTCTTCTTTTTTGCTGTGAAAATTAATGCAATTACATTAAGCAACTCTGTAATTTTAAACTGGAGAAAAATCAGGCATATTTAAATGCCTTGGGACCACTGCTTAAATATTTTCAGAAAAAATCGACTAAATTTAGTCATGCGTCGTCAGCGAGTAAAAGTAACGAAGTACAATACCTCATAAATGTGTACTTTCAGTAACCCTCAGGAAAACATGTTCAGATATATTACACAACCCCTTTCCGGAGAAAGATAAAAAACTAAACACTGAATCGTTATATCCTAATGAGTTAAACGAGGATGATCCATTTAGTAACTTCTATACTTCCTTTACTTCGTTGAAGCCACGTACCGTCAATCAAACAAAACAACAGGCCAAACAGACCGTCAGCAAGAATGAACACAAGCTAACATTTCGATCCCGGTCTACGAATTCCGAAATACTATACAGAGGCTATACCTGTTTCGACTTCAGCCTTCTCTGCCAATTGTGCTTCGTTCTTTGTGTCAGGCACCTGAGATATTCCGTCGTCACCTGACTTCCCATCAAGGTTGGCTGGGATAGAAGTGACAGCATTTGATTGTTGAGGGTTTTTTAGATAAATAATTTCAGACTGAATTAGAATTTGATTTTGAGAGTATATTGCTCTATGTCCGTGGACTCGTAATTGGAGTTTCATGCATTGAATAGGAAGACAAATTATACACTAAAATTTGAAACTCAGAATGCACTGGGAGCTAAAAGTTGATGTGTCTAACGTCACTCCTTTTATGTTCAAAATGGCCAACCCTATTCTACCTATCTCAGCTTATCAGTCGACACCTTAAAACAGGATTTCTAGCAATATACACCAACTGAACAGGATAATCCAAAGCAGATGGTTTAAATTTTGTTCAAAATGGTTAATGTTATTATGGTTGCCTCACTAACAAAATAGATCTTTCCTGGTCGGATTAAACATATCCTCTCAGACAAGAAACCTTGATGGTCCTCATGTACTAGCTCATCTCGAATCAGTTAATTTATCCTTTCTTATCTAAGCTTATCGTATGTTACTTAGCTTAACTTCGATGGGATTAGATAAGCAGGGCGGGCGAAACTTATTTATATAATCTTGTCTCATCTTATCTGATCTTTTTTTAAATGTTCTATGCATAGAACTGACACAAGGATATTTTACAGAGTGTCTATAAACCATGTTTATTTCCACATGGCAAATCGCTTAAATTTGCAATTTTGTACAATATTGTGAACACTTGCGTCATATGTAGACAAATTTAGACTTACGAACGGCAATATCCAATAAACGCCTCTCTAGAACACGATTTGATCTAATTTTGGGATAATTGGATCGTTTGCAGATTAAACAGACACTACTTCACCATCAATTTATCCCGAATTAGTTCCAATCGTGTTCTAGTCAGAATACTATTTATTGCCCCATTTAGAGCTTTATATTTTGTTACGTACAAAACATCCGTTTGTTTTGTGATAAAAACTATCTATTTAGCCATCTATGAAACTATTTCTTAAACGGAAAGATTGTCTTATCATTACACTGCATTAATCTGCCTGAATGTGAAAGGCTTTTCAGTAACACTTCAAACAAGACATAGGTAGTCGATTATGTTAGAATATATTATACCTAATCCATAGCAAAATGTGCCCATTGGTTTTTCTGTTATGATTTATTGGAACAAAAGTAAGGAAATGACATCATAACTTGGAACAAAACAGGGGGCTCTGCTTTCGATAATGTTTGCCGAGTGCGTCCATCGACTTAAATCTTTGGAACCATGCGGCATTCAGAAAAACGAAAATATAGATAATAGAAGAGAATAAGACAACAATCAAACATTTATACAGACAAAGAAACACAAACAAAATCATGACAAACAGTCTTATGGCAAAAAGTATCTTTGCAACAAAAATATGTATTGTGTTTAGTGTCTGTTTTCTTGTTTTTGTTCTCATGTATTTATACTTACCTTGCTTTCTTTTTCGTTTCCGCCGTTTACATGATTTCTTAACACTGGAAGCGAAGGCACTTTCACTTTCGCCATACGTTTGTCTTTGCCTTTTTGCTATAGTAATGGATAAAATTAAGAATATGGGAAATAAAACATTACACTTACAAAGGAATAAGAGACTTTGGAAGACATGATAAATCAAGAGCCAATGTTACCAAGTTTGAACGCGACTACTTTCTGAAATGCTTCGTTAATTTAAATTTCAGCAGCTTGAAGTTGTTGAAGTCACGAAATGTTTTATGAAGGAACACTTTCAGTGACTCTTCATGATAAAATTGCTTACTATGACAGACAGTTCTAACAGTGGAGCTAAGGAATCTTTTTCATAAGGGCATTAAGCTCATTTCTCTAAAGACCATATATCTTACTCTACGTTCATCTTTTGACGCAGCGAATAATCATTTGACATAAAATCCAAGAGTTATACCTGCTCCACGTTCATCCGTCTTTGCCAAGTTTGTTTCGTCCTGTGCGTCAGAAGGTCGGAACGTTTGGATACCTTCTGCGATCTTATCACCGTTGACTGTGGACATAAATAATAGTATTTGTTATTTAATTTGAATGAACCAGTTTTCGAACAGACAACTTTGGTTCAATATCACTCTAAAATGTTCCTATCTATCTATCTATCTATCTATCTATCTATCTATCTATCTATCTATCTATCTATCTATCTATCTATCTATCTATCTATGAATGTGTTCTTGTGGGAAATTACAGTGATCGATGCTCAAAGCAGAGCGTTAAAAATAACACAAATAACTTTAAGTACAAAGTAATAATATCTCTTACGTCAATTTTATGCATCATGCAATCTCCAGACAGATAGATATAACTAAATTATCCTTATCTCCTCACGCTTAGTTATAAGTTTGGAAGTGACACTATATTGTTTTTATATTGTGTTTAAATTTGATAACTTCATAATTATGGTTTTTTGAAACCACCTCCGAGCGTTTGTTCAACAGTGTCAAATTAAGCTACAGCTGCATGCAGAACTTGGACAGTATTATGAAATCACACGACAAACGGGTTATAATTACCCAGTGCAATGATAACAAACTCTCTGACGAATGTAGATGACGTATCAAGGCAAAGTGCCCACTCCAGGGACCTTGCCAGTCTAAATGCATCATGTATAAATTAAGTTACTGTAACAAGCTGTGCAAATGAGGGGAAACATTACATCGACCTAACCGACAACACTTTCAAAACACGCTATGCAGGTCATGTCCATTCTCTCCGAAGCAAGGCATATGCTACCAGCACAGAATTATCAAAACATGTCCGGCACTTGAAATCTAAGGACAAACCATTCAAACTATCATGGTTAATCCTATCGAAAGCAAGTAATTACCCAATTTTAATGTGTCTCAAAAATGCTAACTTTGTCTTACAGAGAAGCTATTAATAATCAATGGGGATATGTATAACCTGCTAAAAGATGTTCTGAGTTGGTCTCCAAGTGCCGACACGAAAAAAACTTTACTTGTCAAATTTTCATCCAACCCACCACACCAAATGGTTTTACCCAACTTGATACTAACATGTAAGCTACCTGAAGCAAATTTCACACAATAAAATCTACCTATCTGACGATCGAGTGTATGAGTGAAACTCGAGTAATAGATACCAAACATACTTGATGTGTTCTCATATTTATTGTAATATATATATATATATATATATATATATATATATATATATATATATATATATATGTGTGTGTGTGTGTATATATATATATATATATATATATATATATATATATATATATATATATATATATATATATATATATATATATATATATATATATATATTCACCATCCAAAGCTGCGACGAAGTTTTTGTTGACGTCTTGTAGATCCGCGATGACTTTCTCCTTTATGTGCTCTCTTATCTTCCTTGCTCGAGCCAATGCTGTCTTGTTTTTAAGTATTGCTGATGTTATTCGTTTGGTCAAATACTCGGGATTCTTATCCATGCAAACTGCACAATAATCTGCTTCGTCTACGTTTACATGTTGACGTACTAACTCCTCGCTGTGAGACCTTCGAGGATAAATAACCGGTATTGCTGCGCACATGGCTGCAAGAGTGAGGTTGGCGTAATTCGTTGAAGATGGCAGAATAAGTACAAGATGAGAAGATAGCAATTCATTGTTTATTTCTATTGTACTTGTCATGAAAGTTGGCATAATCTTTAATACTGAGTTACGCTGCAGTTTTTTCTCCATTTCTTTCTGTTTACTTGGCGGTATTCCTATAATTTTCCATGCCGGTGGAATCTTTTTCAACATATCGATGTTCTCTGCGGCCTTGTTTATTGCTGTAATTACGACATCCAGATTATTAGGATCTTCAAATTCGTATTCTTGAACGATTGATAAAATTTGAAACCTTTCATCACCGAGCACCTGTAGTTTGTCTGATCTTTGTGGTGATAAGTATTCCTTATTCACCATTGGAGAAAGAAGCTGCTGGTTAGTTTCATGGTAGAGCCATCTGTACCTTTTGAATACACTGTCTCCGACTGAAAATGTACACTTGGCATCTTGGAATTCCTTTGACATGATTCGCTTTCGAAACTCCAGTTCCTCTTTACTGCAACCTACAATCAAAGGCGTTATGTCATCTTTGTCAAAGAGGTTGATCAGATAGCAAGACGCCTTCGGAAACACCTTCCTTAGGATTTTAAAGGCATGTATTGAAGTGAAGGCACTGAAGCCAAACACGAATTTGACATTTGTCAACTCTTCTAACTGTGGAAAGTATTCATCGGGGCACATCAACCAGTCACGATGTGGCTCTCTAAACTCCAATAAGCCCTCCTTTGTCGGAAGTTCAAGCATGACGCCGAGCTCTTCTGCCTCGCGTTCCTCTTCTTTTGTTGCATGTAAAGCAGTACAATGGACAGATGTTCGCATGTCCTGTAGTAGTCTGATAACAAGATGAAGACCATCCGTGACTCCTCCATGAATTGCTGGTCCCCATCGATCACTTACTATCACTGCTTTGTTTACCATATTTCTGACAACCAAAACACAAGTGTGACTTTTATTTAATGATTATTTTATTTAATGGCATGGTTAATAAATGTTGTTGAAGTCTCATTCATCTTTGCAGGTTTTAAATACCGAAACACCCTGCCCTATGAATTTCAACGTATCAGATCTGCAAAATGTATATACTTACTTACTGTTATAGTAAAAACTTCAAAAAGTGCTAACATAGTCCGATGTCACATGGCTTAAATGCGTTTTTCTTACACTGTCACTGAGTTTATCATGTCAACTTGATACTGTACAGAGAGATACATCAAAGTGATTGGGATAAAATCCAATGTTGCACTCAGTGACATCGAACATCCGGGGTATCGCGTTTCATTACACGTTTGTTAAACGTACCGTCAAACCCTACTGACGCGGTGGTAATTCACACCTGGCAAGCTGAAAAATCTCATCGTCCCCTTTACATTCGTAGTTTTCACTAGTACAATAAGACAAGTGTCGCTATTCCGCGTTTTATATGAAGATGACAGCAGCAAAATGCCGGCTCGATTTTTCTTTATTTCGTTATCGATGCAACCCATTTTCAAAGTAATCATCAATGCCTGAATGACCAATCGCATCAATCATGCGCCAAATTCAGAATAAAAACAAAAATATAAACAAATTTGTGATCTACAAGCCTTATATAGCGAAAGGGATGACACACAAGTCGTTTAGAGATGTAGAGAAAAGGTAGTTGTACAATGTCGTAACTTGATCAAATCATCAAGTTCAAAAATTTAAAGATAATGAAGCAAGACTTGTCGATAAATTGCTGTCAGGCCGTGTGACACTTCACAACCATCAACTAAAATCTGGCAAACATTTTATCTTTGTGAACATTAACCCATTCGAAGATATAATGGCTGAATTCCTTGAGTGTCCTATATCGATCTCAGTGGACGATCGCAAAGATAGACAGCAAATCACCCCATCGCCTTGCAAGTATTTGGTAATGCTCGTAATAGAATACCAAAGTGATGAAACTATTGAAAATGTTTTGTTAAATTGCATCTTAGTTCTCTTCACATCGAACTATAGAGGGGGCAAGTGTCACCTGACCTGTCACTGTGAAACTGCCAAGCCAAACAAATGGCTACGAGCTTGTAAAGTATTACAGCCCTATGTTTCACGTTATCTTTTACGGTTCTACTCTTTTCAAAAGATATTTTCCTGCAATATAAATTGTCGACACGCCTGGATTCCATTGGCCAAGTTCGGGGTTTTGCCCTACAAGCTCACTAATCGGCGTCTAAAGCGATTACCTGGAGTGCTTACCTTTTGGTTTTCGTTGCCGTTGTACTGCCACGTCGGCCGCCATTACTATCTGAGCGTTCAGCATGTACACCGCGTCTGCTGTCTGAAGTACTCGGTCTTGCGTCAGAGCTTGCCATGTCGACTCAGGGTCTGCGCCAATCAAATTCAAAGTGAATAGTGGCCGATGCAATCTACAATGACGTAATTCTGATCAAAGATAACTCTAAAAGGTCGGTGAGAAACGCAAAAACAAATCAAGCTGTGTTAGAGCCGTAGAACTCGTTAAAAAGGCATATGTTAATTATTAACTTTGGTATTTTTGGAACAAAACCAACAACACTGCAGCGTTTGCATTGGCAGTGCAAAGTTATTTGTGATACAAGTGTTAAAGTTTATCTGAACTTCAAAATGCATCTAACGAAACGTGTTAATGAGTCTTTGTCAATTTGAGAATTACCGCACTGGCTACAGACTGTCAGATCAACTTAGTGCAATTCCTCACCATAATATGGGGTCTGTAGCCAACACATTTCTATGCGAGCATGTTTACAATAGTGTTCCATACATACCCTTCTGTTCCACTAAAATGTTGAATATGTTCGAGCACGTGCGTTTTGTAATCGTAACAGCCACAATAGACGGAGAGTTCCTTCTCAGATATAGCGTTTGATCAGGCACTGAGCATCGTAAGTGTTAGACGCAATTTGTTATGGACTGTCTTTTACCAGCTGGCCAGTGATACTGTCTGACGTTGTCTGACAGGGACTATAATTTTAATTGCTAATGAATTAGCACTCCCTTTCTGCTATCGTCAATCTTTGCTCCACCACATTTCGTCATTCCTCCGAGACCCCTCCTCCTCTCAAAATCAATCACCACCACCACCATCGTCATCATCATCATCATCATCATCATCATCATCATCATCATCATCATCATCATCATCAACGACAACAACAACAACAACAACAACAACAACAACAACATCAGACAATTTATAAAGACAATTCCTTCCAATAAAAGTCCCAATACATTTTAATAAAGGATGAGAAAGAAGGATTTGAATGTCAGCAACGCCGATGGTGTTCTGAAGTTGCATCAATCGTCACATCGTATGATAGAGGATGAGGCCAATTAGCTTGGGGAATTTTAAATGAGAAGTCAATTGTTCTCGGCGACCAGATCTCGGCGACCGCAAAACCTTGAAAGCAGCTAGTACTATACCTTAGAACATTGCGCCCCTCTAAGTTAGGCGCTTATATCTCCCCACAAGTTCTTTCCCCCCCCTCTCCGTATTTTCCGTTACCCGCTGTCAAAAATTTTCTCCCCGCCCACTGAAAAATGAAATTTTTCCCCGCCCACAGTAAATACTGACTTTTTCTCCCCGCCCGCTGATTAGTTTTGAAATTTGCCCGCCCGCTGAAAAAATGCGCATGAACACCTTTCTGCACGAACAGCTAAGTTGGCGGCACCTGCTTGGTGTAAAATCGAGAAAGAGGTAGCTGTCACCACGGTCGCTCCATTTGTCTACAAATGCAGGCTGAAGACTTTATTCGAATCGATGAAGAAAAGATACGTATCAATTGTTCCTTATCGCCCGTAATGTATATCTCTAGGTTTCACACACAATAGAATCCAGCGTTGGTGAGCACATCTATTCGCAAACTTTGCAGACTACAGTATGCGCAGTAGATCTAAAGGCGATGCTATTTGTAACTCCCGGATTCAAGTATCGCGTTCACCCTACTCGAAGATTTCTACAGTAACCGAAATAAATGAACTCATAAAACACTCTACACTTCAGGTCGTACCGTGGGTTTGTTAAAACCTTCAACCCGCCATGTGAATTACGTCATTCTGGACAAGCAGCATGTTGTTTATTGAGTTCTGATCCCGACATTCGCGGCTCTCTGTTTTCGTTGCAGATGCTATCCAGTAAAATTGAAATCGGCTGTATTTAAAAATTTCGGTTGTAACTAGCTAAGCAGCTAAGCACATAGTCATTGAAGACACATGTAGGTTACCCACCGTTAATTTCAAAACTATTAGCTTTGATAAGGGATTGCAACCATTGCGGCAGCGGCAGGGGTGAAAAGCCTATAGGCAGATCCAACATCCATGCATTTCTTTAGTAAACTATTTATAATCATGATTTGTAGCTTTATTGACAGAGGAAAGGTCGCTGTCACAATACAGAATGCAAACGTTGTGTCAAAACTTTCATTGATTTAAAGTAATGATGTTTGAATGATACAAGAGACACTCATGATTAGTTATCCGCATATAATCAGCTTAGTGCAATAACTATGCGATCATGTGTGCACATGTACGAGGCTGGTAAATCTTTCAGTTTTTTTTGCATTATAAACCTTAGCCGTGATAAGCAGTCAGGCTACTACCACGGCATGTATCAGGGGTTAACCCAAATTTATCAATTTACTATGTTGAACGGCTCCAGTCTAGTGGTACCGATAAACATAGATACTATCAACACATTTCAGGTGTTGAAATTCCTCCATGTCTCAGTATCAGCACTGATAAAGGCCGAACAAAACAGTGACCTGAACGAGGTCAATTGGGTCAAACACTACACCGCCATCCTGGTCACCACCAACAACGCTATCGTCAACATATCGTCAAAATGTGTAAAGCAAGCTAATTCTGATTCTATAAAGTTTAAAACCAGTGGAATGCCTTGACAACAAACCCATCTTTTATTGTAGGAAAATGATAATAAATAATGAATGTGAATAAATGTATGTCTGTTGCTATTTTTTCGTTTTCAAAAATGTAATCTTCATTGAAATCAGTGAACTGGATTATACGTTTTGGAATACTGTCTCAGATTTCTGTTCCTTTGAGTTTTTTATTCGGAAAAAATCTGAAAAAATACTCCCCAAGTGCTACCAAATAACA
>LD343294.1:8972-23553 GCA_001465055.1 Ptychodera flava
GTTACATCTCTTCACTATGACATAACTTATACTTGTTGACTATTCAATTTATACCATTGATGAGAAAAGGGGAATTCAATGGAGAATTCATAATTATAATGCAATGCTCAGTCATTACTACATGATGTCAATATTGTTTATATTTAGAATGATTTGTAATTCCTGGCTATATATGTACCGGTATACCTATCGAATCTGAAGTAAAGTCTGTTATTCAGTCTTAATGGTCATAGGTGCTTTATTCAATTCAATTTTGAATGTTGTATGTACAAGATTTCACTGTTTGAAATGTATGGAATACTTTGGTTTACATACAGTGTTTCACCTATAGAGGGCGTCGTGCAAATGACACCCCGTCTGATCAAAGTCAGTGTCAGCTCTACACTAGTTGTGTTTATGTTCAGATAATGCAGAGTGTCTGTATTTCACAGGCAATCAGTATTTTTCAGCATTGAACAAAGTAGTGAAATAGATAAACTCAAAGTAATGTTGATGTAAATCTTTTTATGATCAAAAACCACATTTGCTGACTGGTTAGTCCAGCTAAAATACAGTTTTCAGCAAAGAAAAAAGCAGGAAAAGGTTGAGTGTTGGGGGTCAGTGAGAAACTGACAAAGATAAGTTTTACATTTTAATTAGTTTGAGACCTACATAGACATCACTCAGCTAAACCAATGTAGTAAAGTTACTATTATGAGTAAAACACCAGTGAAAATTTTACAATTCAGTTTACGATTGGCCAAGGCAAGTGACAATAAACACAAGGTGTGGTACGTAAATCTTCACTATGCATACATTATACCATAATCTTGATAAAAAATTTGACTCATACATATTTCATAGAATTGAATGTACTTCGGTTCACCTTTGTGTTAGAGTAAGTGAGCTTAAAAAGGTGAAGATGGTAACAAAACCTCATCTCTAATAACTGCTTGCCAGGTAACCTTGATATATGTTCTTCAGGATTCAAGGGGTAATCTTGGTCAGGTGTACTCAAAGCATGACGATATCACCAATATTTTAAGTTCACGCAAATTTCATCTTTTTTGATCATAAATCTTCTAAGAAATTACTTGTGTGTCAGGTTTGAAATTTGCTATACAGGACTCTGGCATAACAATATTTAATTGTTGCAGTCTCCCTATTTGAGTATATGAATATTAATTTGAATAAAATGCCCACTATTGGCTTAGCTTGTCGCTGCTGGTTTCGTTTTGAAAAATGTTCAATGATTGAAGTACCTATAGGTATCACCAAATATTAGAATTTTCATGTAAATGCAACAATAAGAGTGAATTTCAGGATCTTTGCCAAATTTTACAGATGTTGCAAGTTTCCTGTAAGCAATAAATAGGTTGTAAATATCTGTCAGGAGATATTAAATTTTTTATGCTTATTTTCAACAAGTAACAATGTTCTAATTGCTGTGATGCTAAGTATCGTTGAAATATGAGCACCACTAGCACTAGACTACTTCAGTGAAAAATAAAAACACTTGTTGTACCTGGTAGATTTGAAATCCCACTTTCATAAAACAACATGTATCATTTTTACACGTACAGTTTGACTAACCACACGTCTATTGATATCTTTCAGAGTTTTAAGGACATCTGATTGCAGTACAGTGAAGATGAATCCACAGAGATAATACTTCACAGTCATGCTTGTAATGATGAATCTGGAGTTGAAATTCTACTTGGACTGTGAGGGCAGTATTGTTGATACTGACTACTAAATGATGGCTGCCACAGTTTGAAAATAATATCGATGAATCATATATATTCTTGTGAAAAATCACAAACACATACATGCCACTCTTAATGGCACTACTGGTGGCGAACTTTTTAGCCAAATTGAACACAGATTAGAAGCAAATGCAACCACGTGGTCATGGTCAGATACAATGGACTTTCTCATTTAAAGAGACTGTGTATTCCAACATACAGAATGCAGGCAGTGAAAGGAACTTACCATACAACATAATAGAGAAAATAGTGTGATTGGTACTGGACAATGTGATCATGCAGTGTTAGATTTACTGTTTAATATCACAGATTATGCATGTCAGATGGATTTTCATTACACTACTGTTTATCTATTTTAGACTAGGTCCAAGTCTCTTTCAATGTAAATGATTTGCATCATCAGTCATTATCAGTGTTTTATATGCTTAGATAACATTCAATCATTCTGTTTTGTTGACGTTGTTGACATGTCTGTTTATAAGATAGGGATTTCAAAGTTTGAATGCAGTATTTTCAATAAGCCGTGAATGTCTTTCACACTTTCTATGTCAGGGCTCGAAATTAGCGGTAGTCCCGCGTCCACAGACTACCAACTTTTCCCTTGGGCTACCAAAACCCATGAAATGGTAGCCTACGCGGACTACCAAAGCCGGGGACATGAAATTACTTAGTGGACGACCGACGCTAGACATAAAAAGGCCATACTATGACTTTATTATGCAAATTAAGAGGCGACAGTGCAGTCAAGTTTTTTGCGACAAACTTTCAATAAAATATCATTATCTGAACTGATGTACCAGGATGACAGGCTCGGGAAATGATGGCCAATGAAAATTCATTTTCATAGTTATTTAATCACAATGCAACAATCACAATTAAACACAAAATTATTCAAACTGCAAAGAAAAAGCTGTCGGGCCATCCACAAATTACGCTTTCCGAAGTGTACGAGATCATCCCATGATAGTGTACTATCCTGGAGAAATATGCCAAAATAGCCACGAAAGTACTTGGAACATGACTGTACCGAGTTGTCATCCTGAAATTCATAGCCAATCTATTTTTAGCCATGTTATGTTTACAAGTGCTGAGTGAAAAGTCGTTGTCATGGCGAACATCAAACTTTGCATATAAGCTGAGTCTGCGTATGTGTGAATAGGTCGTCAAACTTTGAGGCGTCATCGTTGTGCACTACACATGCTATACCGTTCTCCGAAGGCTATGATCTGTAGGTAATGATGTCAAATGACTAGAAAAATTTACTTCCGGGATAGAATCATGCAAAATAAGTTTTTCATTGTCTAGATATAAATAAAAATACCCTTTACAAAACAACCTCTTCATCCATGCAGGGGCTTCCAGACCTTGTCGCTGGGCTACCAACTTCAGAAAATGGTAGCCCAATGGGACTACCAGGGAAGAAAGTTAATTTCGAGCCCTGTATGTGCAACCTGATGTCACCAATATCAAAGACAGAATATCAGTAAAAATATATGTCTGCTATATAAAAGTTACACGCCGAAGGGTGTGCCAAAAAATCAACTGAATGATGAAATTTGTGGCTAGTATGATGTATTTCAGGCAAGTATGAGCCCATGGTAAGATTACAAACACACTGACACCCCCATTGAGCATTTCAAAAATATGGTGACCCCATCACCAAAGTTTAAAAAAACCTGGGTGGCAGCCATGAATCAACTAGCCCTCACTGCCCCCCCACCCCCTGGTTGAAGAAACTGACCAATCCCTTCATGCAAATATGAACTCATGGTTATCATGGCTGTACACTCTCACACTACCAAAGACATACTTGAACATGCATGTGAATAGATCAATGACATAATTTTTAGAACAGGAGTGTATCAAGTTTGATTGTACAAAGCTGGACAAAGCAAG
The DNA here is from genome assembly GCA_001465055.1 of Ptychodera flava. Taxonomy (NCBI): domain Eukaryota; kingdom Metazoa; phylum Hemichordata; class Enteropneusta; family Ptychoderidae; genus Ptychodera; species Ptychodera flava. Next base: position 12,614 of record LD343294.1, read on the forward strand.
CCAGGAAATTTCTAACATTTCAGGGGCAAAGGTTTTTAAAGTGAGCCAATTTTGATTATGAATAATGTGCATGCACATTTTATGTGTGTGTGAGACAATTATCTTTAAGCCTTGTTTAGCCTTGTGCCCAATGCTGAACACAATCATAATAGGTACAGTTAGTTACTCAGACATTCCAAGCCATAGTAACTGTTTTGCTTTTGTCTATTAAGAAAACAAATGGTTTGGATGTTTTAAGTACCATTTTGTTGTCCCCTTTTGAACATATCACAAGATGTCTTGATACAGGAGGGTATGAGTTAGGCAATACAAGTGATTGTAGTTTTCATGTGTAATGTCATTTCTTGAAATCACTTTAGCACAGCCTAATTGTAGTTTTTATATCTACTATCATTACCTTTATATTTTTTGCACAGAGCAGTCTTTGTTCAAATATTTAGCCATTTTTTGTGAATATAAGTAAAAAACTTTCACCATGCCTGGTCTTCGTTTTCATAAATATTAGTTGTTGTAATTTGAACATGCTAGGACATGTAAATTACTTGATTCAGTGATAACAATTACCTGTATTTACAAGCTTTCACTGATATAAATTTGTCTGATAAATTTCCTCAATTTTGTCTGATTTTGTATGATAAAATGTCTTTTAGAGACATTGGTAGACTTCTCAGAGTGCTTTTCAAACTTGTTCTGCTTTTTATGTCTCACAGGTCATCAGTCAATACAATCTGTTCTCACTGTAAACTATATTTTGAAATATGCATTTTTACTTGCTAAATCAAGTGCTGCTATGGACTGTTATAAGTAGTAGTGATACTGTTGATTTTTTCTTAATTTAATATTGTTCACCATTTTTATGTGTAAAATCATGACATACTTGTTACTTTTCCAATATTGCGTAATTTTGTTTCCATTACTGTCAGAATCTCTGTGACTCAATGGATGCAGTATTGAGTCTGGACTTATTTGGAGGTGTACGAATGATTCAGTGTGTAACCCATATTTCTAGGACTGGTCTGTAAAGTTTAACAGATTTCAAAGCTATGTGCCGTCAGACTTGTGAAAGGCTTCACATTACATACATTACAGGGAGAAATGGTATAATATCTGACTGTATCCAATGCTGTGACCACTGGCCTGACACAGTGGTGTATGGACAGGAGTGTATCAAGTTTGATTTTACAAAGCTGGACACAGCAAGTCTGTAAATTCACAACATTTGAGCGGCCGAGTTTTTTAAAAATTGAGCCAGTTTTGATTAGTCATGTACATGCATGTTTTGTTTGTGTGAGACAATTATCCAAAGCCTAGTTTAGCCTTGTGGCCAAAACTGAACATAATGTACAGTTAGTTAGAAATTCCAGGCAATGATAATAGTGTGTGATGCTTTTGTCTTTGAAGAAAGCAAATGGTTTGGAAGTTTGAAGTACCATTTTTGTTGTCCCCTATTAGGTTGCTCCGATATAGAAAGATGAGCCTTAAAACATGACAGGTTTTGTATCAGACTGACAATTTTCTTTTGGTGTCATAAATTAAAGAATTTCAAGAGAGTAATCAAACAGTGCAGATCTTTGATGTATGCACAGACACTCTGTGACAGTTGCAAAGTGTTGTCTTTAATGTTAGAAATAATGTTCTTGTGAAGTCACAGTGCCAAGATATATCATGTCAGTGGGCGGGGATTTTTAAAAGGAGTCAGCATTGAGGGCGCTGTTATTTTCAACACCAGCTCAAAGTTATAGAATATAAGTATACATTGAGTTGGTTTTAAAAGAAATACAGCGTTTTGAGTCATTGAGACCACCAGTAAATATTCAGGTGGTCATTTGATGATTATCAAAGAGTCAATTTCAAATTCATAGGTAAAAAGTTCCCTTTAAAACTTGCTAAATTTTGGTAATTATTTATCACATATTTACTGCTCCGCTGATAAAAGTATTGCTTGGGCACTAGACAATATTATATACTGTAGCCTAAGCAAGGGACTATGTACCCAAGGGTAGGTGGCAGGAGGGCAAATTGTCTCCTGCTTCGAAGGTACATAGTTCCTCGTTTGGGCTGCCATGTTTTTTAGTCGGGAGGGGGGGGGGGAACTTATAGATGGGGCTCTGCTTGTGTCCATGAAGATATCTCCGACGCTCCTGGCCTAATTTCTTTCAAAGTGTACACAATGATAATACACTATAGCATGCATAGGCACGTTGATTTGTTTTGTGATGCGATCCAATAAGACCGCCAGGCGGCCATTTTCTAGAGATGTTTTCATGTCCAGAGACTTTACTAAGACATGCCTTGACAGATTTCTTTTAAATTTGGCAAAAGGACAACACACTATGACTTAGATGAATGTATCTGGGTGTTGACATTAATGACAGCTGAAAAGCACCCTTAGTAATCCCCAATGCAAACGTCTCTTTGCTAATAAACATTCAAGTTGTACCAAGGACACAATTTTACATGTTATTGGTGTTTTCACTTCTTCGCCAATAAATCATACTCTTCTGATTAATGTTGCAAACTCGCCTTGTACAGTTTTCTTTTTTTTGGGGGGGGGGTTGCTACAGTAAGCACATAAAGTACATTAAATAAAAGTATCGATACAAACAATTATCTTTACGTGACTTTGATAACTTGAAGACCCATCTGATGGTTTACAAGGGCCAGATCCTTCAGGACCTCATTTACCACAACTTACCGGTCACATTTCTCTTCTATGCATTTCCATGGTACGTTTAAGCCTTTTTCCATGTTGAAGGAACAGTGCACGGTGCAACTATTCCACATTGCAAAACACGTCATTGCTACATGGATCTACCTACCTTTTTCGACCTGTCTCAACTGTTGATAGACTTCCTTCTGTTCATCAGGAATGTCAGCGTCATCAACGATTGCCTGGATACGTTCCTGTAGACTCTCTTGCTTGGCAGTCAGACGGGCTTTGACGTTCGTCTTACCTAACTTTGTCCGAACCAACTTGCTGAATCGCTCTATTATGTCTTGTTTCCCTTTGGTAGGAAAGTCAAAGTCATGAACGATGTTCTTCACGTACTCCATGAGTACATCGCCCTCTATCACCAGCTGTTGACCAGGCTTGCCAGTCTTATCGGGACCTAAAGGCAGGGACTTCAGGAATGCCATCATTAATTCTTGCTTCATGTCTAGGGGAATATCTACTTCATCGACTATGGCCCCTGTCTTTCGGACGAACTCTTGTCGATCAAAAACCAGTTCAGAATGAGCGTTATTCAATTCTTGCAACTCTTTCTTTATCTGAATCCATTCATCCATAAGCCCATCGAGTTCAGATTGTCTACGCATTTCTCGCTCCACTGACACTCCCTTTAGAATATCTCTGTCTCTAGCTTTCAGTCTTGTCTTTACTTTCTCTTCAGTGAGAGCGGCCTTTTTTTCCAGGATTTGTGATTCTATTTTATCATTTATCTCTTCGATGGCTTCGATACGCAGTTGGTGTACATCCTCACCTGAATACAGATAAGCTTATAAATAATTGTAATGGTACAAAGTGCGTAGTGTATGACGTAATAATGGTAATGTTTTTATGCATAACTCTATAACATGCCAGGCCAAACAGGATTTTTCCAATAGACTTATAATATCATAATGATATTTTACAAAGTGCAAGATTTTTAATGTCAGAGGAGGGTTTACTATCAGGTTAAGACTAAATATAAGGTCAAACTTATGGTGAGCAATAATACGGAAACCAAAAATTGTTTCACACAAATTAAGAGTTATCACAGGGTTCGCGTCATAAATTGGTAATAACAGTCATCAAATTAGTCCCTTTCGATAGAATACTTAAAATGTCAAAATTATTTCAGGAACCTTTAAATACATCGATTATTTCATAAAATGTATATCAAAAATCAGTCAATAATACTATAGTTAATACGCTGACGCACTAGCACACTTCAAAATTAATAATTATGATCACACCCAATTACCAAATAACATTTACAAATGTTACAAATATAACCAATATATCAATCGAGTCGTCAATCTCTATCACAAATATTGTGGCCGTAATTTCTTCATCCATAATTTTCAATGATGCGTACAGGTCACATGAACGTACCTTTAACGTCTGCTAACTCTTCCAGACATAGCAGATACTCCTCATAGTTAATAGACGTTCCTAACGAAATGTACAGAGCTCCAATCTCATCGAGAAGGCTCTCTGACAGGAATGTACTCTTTACCATCCTGTGAAGACTTCCACTTGAATAGTCACCCATCAAAGACTCCAGGGCTTCTGATGACTGGCAATCCATGATATAGGAAATGCATCCTTCACCTATTTGACGCAACCTCATATCATAATGGCGTTGATCGAGTTGTTTCCCGACCAGCACCGCATTGTCTTTTGTCCGTTTGTTGGCGTAGAAGGCAGCATCAACATCCCTGACTTTTCTGTCTCCTTTGGGAATGATACCATCTACTCTCACCTTTATTTCTATTTGACCTTAAGTGTTCAATAAAAAGCCCTCTTAGATGGCATTGTGATATTTTGAGCTGGTTAAAGTAACATATGGTTTTATGGCAAAGTAAGAAAAGCTTATATCGAGTTAATTCTTTATCATGACTTTTCAATGACAGCGGTACTCGGCAAATTTCTCTACAAGGTCGACTGAGTTCGACGATATTTTAGAATTCCTTCTTCGATTTCGACATTGAAATTCGGTTGGCCTAAAAATGCCACCGATTGTATCGCGCACCTCGCGCAATTTAAAGTTTTGAATTCGTTCACAAAATTGCAGCGGTTTTTGTAAAATTAGCTTGTAAATGTCATTTCCTTGGGTCTGAAATCTGTGACAAAATGCAATTTAGACATAATTTATCATGTCTTTCTCTGATTTCCACATCGAAATATGGATGGCCTAAAAATGCCACGGATTAAATATGACGATATTTCAGAATTGCTTCTTCGATTTCGACATCAAAATTCGGTTGGCCTGAAAATACCACGGATTCTTTTGACTATCAATTTGACTTTATAAACATCCGTTAACTATTATTAGCTACAGACAGTGTCACGTTCTTTTGTACAGGTGCTGACCAATGACATAATGATGGAAAATGTCGTTTGATTATTTACCAATGCCATATGCATAGCATATTGAGAATTTAAAGATATTGTATTCAACCACTCATACATTCATAAACGCTCTCACTCATTACCTTGCTGTCCTTTTGGTCTGATAGTTAACATCCCACCACTTCTAAGGTGGACTCTTTCTTCTTCAGAAGATGATCGAGTTGACAGCAATGAATGAATGATATGTTCTAGTTCAGCTGCTGTAAGTACGAGTGCATTTAGGATATTAGCATATAAGGACACACTCAAAATGAACATGAATCAAAAATATTTAACGTTGTTCCTAAGATTTGTTACATATTTACAGTTTCTTAAAACAACTCCGAGAGAGAATAATCAGTAAGTGTTAGGTCTCTTTCGGGGAAGAAAAAAGGCACACAGGATTGCGCACGTCAAACCAACTTGAACTGATCCGTTAGCTCAGTTGGTAGAGCATCCGAAATGAATTCGGGGGACGTGGGTTCAAGTCCTACTTGGGTCATTTTTTCAAGCCCCAAAAGTTTACAGTGTAGAGACACTCAGATGTAGTTGTGTGATTTTTCTCATTAGCTTCGAATATTTACATATATAGATATAGATATAGATATAAGATATATAGATATATATGATTTTAGTTGGGTACACTTCCGGTTGCTTGCATAGTATATTATAAATTTGCGCACGCGTAATAAGTAAGCTCCTGGCGCGACTAATAGATGTACATTTAAATAACATTTAACTTCACACAATCACAGGGGTGTCTACTGAATGACACAGTATGATGATCAAATACCTATTCAATTCACTGTACATACAAATTACAGAGTTTTATCTTCAGTTATTAAATAGCAACTTACATTCCTTCATACTGATCGGCATTGAAATTTTTGAATTTTGAATTTTAGTGAAATTAATAACATACAGACACTTGCATCGAGGCCATTGTTGTTGAGCACATGTTTTGATATAGGGTATGTATTAGGTTGAAAAGTCCAGGAATTTATTCTGGCTAGTTTATAATACATGGAGAAAGTTGGTCAAGTTCAATGATACGGAAGGTGAGAAAATAACATTATAAAGAGAAATCACCGTGCAAGGTTGATTTACTGTACGAAGTTAAAGTATGTATGGGTCTTGAGAGCGACAGTCGAAAACAATCAGAACACTTGCTTTGGAGTTTAAAGGGTGTTCATTAGAAATGCTGATCGACTTGCTTAAACAGATGAAACATGTACAGAGCCAGTTGTTCCAATGCTAGTGGCAATTGAAACCGATGTGCGTCCTAAAGGGATTAATAGAATCTCACACCCCCAAGGACCTGGGATCAGATTTCTCACACGTGTTGGGGATATTTTGTCTCAAACGAGCCGCAGGTGAGTGTGAGACAAAATGTCCCCAACGAGTGTGAGAAATCTGATCTCTGGTCCTTGGTGTTTGAGATGTTTTTCTCACATGACCAAAAAATGCGTTAAATTCACATTGGACACGTACAACACTATCCAAAATCGTGACAACTCTGTCGTCTGCAACTGTACTCTGACGTGCTTTACTTTGTAGTTCTAGTCCGTGTGTTACTCGTCGTGCCATTGGATAACATTTTGCGCGTGGAACGAAACTGTTTATCATCCAATCAGAGCTCGTGTGATATTTACTGCAGAGTGTGGGATGATTTCTGAGAGTGTTGGATCGATTTTTCCCTCACCGTCGATCCCGCACTCCCAGCGGCCAGGAATGTGAGAAACTTTCATCCAAATGGCAGAAAGTTTCATAGTCTGTCGACAGTCCCTTGTGGGTTTTCTTTCTTTTATTGGTTGTAGTCTCTCGCACATGCGACGGTGTGGAGGAATCGCAAGCACAGCGCCAAAGTTGCGAGCAGGGCAATCTGAGTGTGAAGCACGAGGGACTATCGTCTCCCGCTGCGCCCTCTAGACTAGACGCAGAGGAAAGTATTGAAAATTGAAGCGGGTCGTAGGTCAGCCGGTGACGCCGTAGCCAGCTGGAAAAAGTACCAATGCAACATGGCGACAGCAAAGGAGCTTTTACGGCAAAGCCGTGGAGAAACGGATATTTGCAATGCAAAGACGTTCAGAGACCAGTTATTGATGGTTATGCTGCCGAAAATGATGTCTGAATTACTGTTTACGCTGGTAAGATAGGCGCTGCGCTATCTTGTGTTGTGTTTCTCTGGACGTTCAAAAAAAGTCAGGCAGGAAATGCTCAAGTTTTTACTGAATTACATGCATGCATTAGTGGATGCATGCGCTGTTCTTAGACTCAAGACACGAATATATATATAATATACTATCTCACTTGCACTTATGAAATCTATGCAAATTTCTTCCTTATCTCTGCCCTGTTCTCGACGTCATATCTCATGAATAATTAATAGAAACCAAAATCCTGCAACAGAGGATAGTCCGTTGTGTCAATGTATGCTTTCGCTCCCCTCCCCACCGTCGTATGTGCGAGATACTACACCAATAAGGGACAAAAAAGTACAAGGGACTTCGACAGTTTAGAGTTGGACAGAAACGATGGAAAGGATGTTCGAACTGATCAACCACTAGTATCAGACAAATCATTTTGTAATATTTACCTGTACTGACATCATCCTCGACCAGTTCAATTCCATTTGTCCCTGGACGGTTCGCCAATTTTGGATGTTTTATCGTCAATACCTAGAGACAGAAGTAACAGTTAACAAAACTTTAAAATACCCATTAAGTTGTAATTGATAAACCAAAGCTGAGTGGCATGAACGTTTGGCAATTGACGAACTATCGGGACCTTTCATAGGATCGTTTAATGGCTCTCAGTGAGGGAGTCGACTTTATATTTTGGTATACCCTCTGAATACAACAACTCTTCTAAGGATACTGAAGCTCATATGATAAGTAAATCCAATGAGACATAAATTTAAGTATTTTCACATGGCGAGAAATTCAAGTATATTTTAAATCAATTCATGTAAAACAAGTGCAATTAAAAACTTTTTTGCAAAGTCCTCCCTGTCTGAAATTTTGTTATATGGGATGTACCATCTGAATTTGCTTTGTCCCTCAGAGTAATGCATGAATTAAGTGATCTATTGTTAAAATTTGTAAAAGTCATGTTTTCTCTTTTGTATTAGAGGAGCAAGACTTTGGGAACATGGTGATGACATTTAAAAACTCATACAATGCAACAATTTTCAAATATTTAATGAAACATTAAGCATCGGTCTTTAATAGAATAACTAGATTAAATGGAATGTTTACCACATGAAAATTTCGGCAACATTGCTCTCTTACCTCGACGGAAATAGTAATTCGAAAATATGGTGAATGCTGCAATTAACAATGCAAGCATGGTTCCTTGGACAAAACCAATAATGGACGAAAGTATCATGGAGATGATGGCAACAAAAACTGAAAAGACAGTGAAGTATGAGATCTCGCGTGCCGTGCTGTACTCGGAGGACGTCTTGATCTTCTGATCTTTGTCAACTGAAGGAAATTTGATATGTTGTCCTCCAGTCACATGGCGTTCAGGTTCTGTAAAGGATTCAAATATTTCTTATTAGGCTGCGTTCACAAATAATGATTGGGGGGGGGGGGTGCTGGAGGAATCGCACTTGAAATCTAATTTTTTTCAGATCCCCCTCAATATCCCCCAAAAATGTCAAATGCCCCCTCTATGTGATCAAATTTTTCAATTCCCCCCCTCCACCCGAACTATCACAAGCCAACACATTCGTAAAGGATGTACGTGCAGAAAAAATAAACATGTATTGCGCCGTTCCGCTCGCAGGTGTTCAACACTACCTATTAGTAGCAGTTTGTAAAGTAATATTCCTAAGGCAAATTTTAAATTTATTCATTTTTAAAGGCATCGGTGAACTTTTTGGATTTATCGGTCTAAGCCAACTTGAGTAAATCCAATTCTGGCCAGGTTATTTGCTCCTGCCGAAGAGCACACAAAATGACGATCATGAGAGAGTATGCAAATTATGAATTCTGGCTAATTGCCATATTGTAAAAAAAATGAGCACAATGACCTACCAAAACTTTGTTTCAAAAGTAAAGGACTTATATGAATTAGATGCTACTCAACATTGACAATACTGGAAGGTAAAAATATTCCATTAGACAAATGTTTTAATCTCTGAAATTTTGGATGAAATAATGGCAAATTTAGTCACATATTTTTTCATTTAGTCTTTACTATTGAAAATTTTACTTTGTATTATTTTATGACAAAAATGTGAAAATTTAGAAAATCACTGAAGCATGTTGACCCCATCTTTTTTCTTTAATATTTGATTGTTCTCATATGCCAGAATTCAAAAATTTCCAATAATTTTTCAATTTTCCTTGTCTTCCATATGTATCTAGCATGATCTTGTGTACAAATATAAATATAAATTTTACTATAACCCAAACGGGATTCGAACCCCCACACACTCACGGCAGCATCGCCTAGCTGCTAGGCCTCACACAAAACCAGTCGGCCACTGCTTCCAACCCGAAAGAGTTGGTAACAGTAACCGACTTAGATGTTGCAATTCTGTGCGCGACCGAGCAACATGGTGTGCGTGGAGCAGACGATACACAGACACAGTACACAGTACACACACATATAGTAATCGGAAAAGCACGAAGCTTTTTACTGAGCTATCAGACAGACTCGGGGACAGGTAAATATCCACCAGCAGGACTGTCCACTCAGGTTAAAGAAATATAAATTTTACTATAACCCAAACGGGATTCGAACCCCCACACACTCACGGCAGCATCGCCTAGCTGCTAGGCCTCACACAAAACCAGTCGGCCACTGCTTCCAACCCAAAAGAGTTGGTCACAGTAACCGACTTAGATGTTGCAATTCTGCAAGTATGTTTCACTGTCATGAGTGTCTTTTGACCCAAACTCTTTCTTCAACTACCATGTACATCGGGGTCAGAGCTATCTCTGTCACTGCTCAGGTATGCAGTGACAGTGACACTGCAGTAGCAGGTTGGTACCTGATTGTGACACTGCCCGCAGGGAGTAGCTGTATTAACTTTGATAATTTTGTCATTATTTTTTCAGTTTACACAACTGTGTTCTTGTTCTACTCCGTACAGCATGTTGAACTGTTCAGTATTCAGCTTGCTATCACAGCATGTGTATGTGTACCATATTTGTATCACTGACAACTGACTGTCAGTCTGGACTCTAAGTGTAAATTATCACCTAATACATATTTATACAGGCTTTGTTGACAAAACTGAATATCGTGTCATGTGTTTGAGCATGGTGTAGGAAGGCAGCAAGAAACTGTAGTTGATATATCACATAGAAATATTGCAAAAATCATCAACAGTTGCTGCTTCTGCCCTGTTACTACGCTCAAGTTTGGTTTTTTACAACAAATCACACATGATTAGATTTAAGAGTTAAAAGTAATGAAACATGGCAAAATGGGTCTAGAATTTTTAAATCATTACTGACATTACAACAATTGGAAGGCATAGAAACGGTATTCATTTTCCAATGAATTACCTACAAAAACTTGGAATTGGAAAATGTAAAGCAAAACAGGGAACCAAAAAATATTCAAGTCCCCCCTCCAGGTAGAGCAAAATTTTCAAGTTCCCCCTCCACTACCCCAAAAATTTTCGAATCCCCCCTGAATTCCTCCAACCCCCCTTACCATTTTTTTGCGAGAGCAGCCTAAACACTGTTCAACAATGTACTTTTACATCGGACAGTGACATAAGTGTATGTATGTATGTATGTATGTATGTATGTATGTATGTATGTATGTATGTATGTATGTATGTATGTATGTATGTATGTATGTATGTATGTATGTATGCATGCAT
>LD343294.1:29346-68191 GCA_001465055.1 Ptychodera flava
GGGTTAATGTCTAGTGGTGATTGTCCAGAGGGTATTTGTCAGGGTGGTAACTGTCCTAGAACCGTTCGACACTGCCTCTAATGAGCAGGTTGTAGAGCCATATACCTGGGGCAAGTTCTCAAATTGATTCATTTTAAATGTATCAGTTGACGTTTTGGATTTATCAGTCTAAGCCGACTCGAGTTAGTCTTACTCTGGCCAGGTCAAAAAATAGTTTTTTTAAGTACAAGATATTTACAAATACGGAAAAATATTTTTTTTTCAAAAGTACAACATATACAAATAAGATGCTGCTTATAAACGTTTTACAAACTTGACAATACTGGAACGTTAAACTATTCCATCAAATAAATGTTTTAATCTCAGAAATTTTGGGTGTCATAATGGCATATTGGGCAAAAATAAATGATTCCTTCAAGTCACACATTTTGTTTTTCATTTAAATTAGAGTCTTTACTGTTCAAAGGTCTACTTTTGTGTTCCTGTACGATAACATGTGACAATTTCATTCACTGCATCATAGACCTTGGAGAGAGTTCATAAACTTGAAATGAATGGTTTTATATATTGATTTTAAGTGATTTGAGAAAAACTGTGACTTTTCATCGTAGATTTGTATATGATCAAGCATGGTGACCCCATCTTTGTTCTCTAATATTTGATTATTCTCATATGCCAGAATTGAAAAATCCATAGTAATTGTTAAGTCTCCTAGTCTTCTCTGTGTTGCTCTCTGGACTGATCTTGTGTACATCACATTGTCAATTGAGTTTCATATGACCGGGGAACTCTTCTTAAACTACATCAGACATCAGAGATATCAGTATCACTGTCACTGCCCGTATGCAGTGGCAGGGCAGTAGCTGTATTAACTTTGTATTTTGACAATAATTTTGTTCAGTTTGTACAACTGCGCTCTTGGTCTACTCCCTAGAGCATGTTGAACTGTCCAGTATTCAGCTTGCCAACACAGCCTACTTTTACCGTGCATTTGTATTATTGACAAATAACTTTCAGTCTGAACTCTAATTCAATTATCACCAATATTTAGACAAACGGGCTTTGTTGACAAACTGAATATTGTGTTTCTCAGCATGCTCTAGTCAGACACCAAGAAAGTGTATTTGATACATTGCTGAGAAATACTGAAATAATTATCAACAGTTGCAGCTCCTGCCCCATTACAAATTACGAAAATTTAATGAGTTTTAGATTTTTTTCGAGATTAAAGTCATAAAATGCCACGAAAAGGTTCTTGATTTTGTTTAATAATTACTAACATTAGAACCATCGGACAACATCAAAGTGTTGGGAGCCGATATATTTTCAGGTCATCCCCTATAGGCAGAGCAAAACTTTCAAGTCCCCCCTCGACTACCCCCAGAATTTGCGAATCCCCCTCTTGAATTCCTCCAGCCCACTTCCCCTTACCAGTATTTTTGAACGCGGCCTTACTGACTGAAGTGTTTAGCGCATATAAATTTTAGCTATAGTTCTTTCTTACCTCGAATGAAACCGTTGAAAAATAGGGCGATTACCGCAAGGAAAAGTACCAGCAGGATTCCTTGGACCAAACCAATAATGAATGGAAGTATCATGGCGATGATCGCAACCAAAAGTGAAACGGCTATGAAGTATGGGATATCGCGTGTTTTGCTTTCCTTGCACGATATCAAGGTCTTCCGATCGTGGTTAAGTGAAGGAAGCAACTTGATATGTTGCCCTTCCCTAATATGGCGTTGATATTCTGCAAATGATTCAAATTGTTCAGTGATAAACATTTCATTAATTTTGTTTCATGTCTGATAAGCTAATGTATATTTGTTATAACATAAGTAGGAAAATAAATATATATGTATGTATTTATGTATGTATGTATGTATGTATGTATGTATGTATGTATGTATGTACTAACTTAGCTGGCTACCTAACCGTTTCCACAATTACTTGTGATCTATTCCGCTCTCGGACTAGGCCCCATAGACATGTGTACATATGCCTGAGAAAAAGAAAATCAGGAAACCAAATGGCTATTTCCTATAGGGATTATGCCACCATGTCATCTTCGACGTCCGATTTTACTGTGAAAAGTAGCAAGTTCGTCTATCATGTAACCGTCGATCGTTCCCTATCATTCTCAAAATTCATACCTGGTACTTAATCTGCTTCAAAAATGCTCGTTTGTGTGATTTTCGGCCGAATTCGACGGACAAATCGCCAAAACACAAGCGTGAGCGACATTATTCGACATTATTCGAGTACAACAACTGGGGCGAAAAGCATAATTCTTCCAGATCAACCAACGTACTCGCTAAACGAAACAGCAACAGTCTCGATGTCGGCGTCTCGCCAACGCATGTAAAACGGAAGCTTGCCTCGCTACTCGAAGAGCAAGACCACTAAAATGCATTAAAATAAATTTTCACAAACACAAACTAAGGAAAGAATCTACATCGCGACTGATGAGAAACCACACTCGGGTTTCGAAACGCAAGCGTCAAAGGGCCACACTATAAACTTTGTCACACCATAGGTCCGGCTGCGTCTCGCCATCGGCTTTCCCCACACGAACAAAACATTACCGTACACACAAATCCAAACTTCCCTACATATATCCGAAGCGAAACAAACATTTTTATTAACACAAACAATCGGATAAGAATGGAGGATTACATATTCGAAACGAATCAAACACAAACTCGACACAAAAAAACATTTTGGATAGTAACGTGGGGAGCCTCTTTCACATTTTTTACATTGGTTTCTAATCCAAGGTCAATGGCTTTCTCAGCAAGCTCTACCAACTCAGCCTTTTAAGCTTTGGAAGGAGGAATCTTCCTTGCTTTTAAAAATTCTCGTAGCTCTTTCATGTTCATTTTACGGACGTCTACACGCGTGATGTTGCGACTTCCCTCCATGGCTGAAATTTTAGCCCCCACTTTTGCGAAATCTCGAGCGCCCCCATGCGACCGATGTTAAAATTCATGCGTTTTCTTACAACTCGAAACTGACGTATTGTTCTCTTCTCTGAAATGAGAATTAACGTTTGCCTATTTCCTTTTTAGCTTTAAAAATCTCTTACCTGTACTTTCTTCGTCAAAAGAGACGGCAGGTATATTTTCATTATTGTCTGCTTTACTGGCTTGCTGTTCGTCTATGGCTCGCTCAGGTCGAGCTATAAGGAAAGTAATATACCAAAGTCAACACAACAATATATTTCAAAGGACACCTGTTTTTCTGGGACCGTATTTCTTTTTCTACATTTGTCTTGCCTTATAGTGTCTAAAAGTGTCTCTGTTGTCTTAGTCTCTGGGTCCCTCAGCAGTCTCTCTATTCACATCTGGTTCTATCTCTCTGAGAGAGAGAGAGAGAGAGAGAGAGAGAGAGAGAGAGAGAGCAGACAGATAGAAATTCTAGCACTCAGCAATTGGATATAGAGTACGCTAGCCAAGGCATATGCACGCACGCCTGCACACATACACAGTATTGGTGTGTTTACATACCCGTGAATACGAAACAATAAAATTAACAACTCAATGTATGGTAACTTAACAGCTGAAACGTAATCATTACAAATCACAAAATAAAATGGAGCACGTGCGGGCCAAGTTGAGATACATTTTTTCTGAAAACCGTATTTCCCCGTATTTTTTTACAGCGCGCGTGACAGCGCGTCGCGTATTGCTCAGTTCTGGGGCCCAGTTGTCGTTCGCTTCGGACATTTTCTTAATTTTTTACGGTTTTCTTGGGTTCGTTGATAATATATTGGAAATAACAGACTCCGTCCTAACCATTAACGGTTATTTATGGGCGCGGGCTCGAGGGAAGCCAAAATTAACGGTATCGGCAAGCCTCGCCCATTAATTTTTGGCTTTCCCTCGCCCTTGCCCATAAATAAACGTTAATGGTCAGCGAGTCGTCCGTTATTTCTGTATTTACTACCTGTGTTTTCAACAGCACATTCTAACTCTTTAGCAGAGGAGCATTCCATATCAGCGGTCAGTGACGCAATGAAGTTTACATTGCTGTCCCGTAGATCCTCGGCGACCTTTGCCTTTATATGCTCTCTTATCACCTTTGCACGCAGAAATGCTGTCGGGTTTTTCGTCATGACCGACAGTATTCGTGCTGTCAAATCCTTTGGGTCGTCATCCATGTCTACTGCACATTCTCCCGCCTCGAGAATATCCATATGTTTATTAACAATCTCATCGACGGGAGAACCTTGAGGATAGACCACAGGTATTTCGGAGCACATTGCTGCAAGAGTAAGATTAACATAATTTGTTGGTGATGGTTGGATTACTACAAGGTGGGAAGACAGCAGTTCTTTGTTAAGTTCTTCAGTGGTTGTAATGTAAGTTGGAGTGATCTTCAATTTTGAGTTACGTGTCAGTTTCTTAACTATATCGTCCTCTTTGCTCGGTGGTATTCCTATGATTTTCCAAGTTGGACTAATTTTCTGCAGCTGGCGAATAGTTTCAGCAGCTGAGTTCACCGCATTTATGATAACATCAAGCTGTTCAGGGTCTTCAAACTCATATTCTTGGACAATAGATAGAATTTGAAACTTTTCGCGTCCGAGAGCATATTGATAATCTGATCTTGTCGACCTTAAGTATTCTTCGTTTACCATTGGGGAAAGCAACTGTTGTGTTGTCCCATAATAGAGTCGACTGTACCGCTTGAATACACTTTCTCCGACAGAGAAGGAACACTTTGCATCCTTAAATTCGTCTGACATAATTCGCTTTCGGAATTCCAGTTCCTCTTTACTGCAGCCGACGATCAAAGGCGTGATGTCATCTTTATCAAAGAGATTGATCAGATAACAAGACGCCTTCGGAAACACCTTACTCAGGATTTTGAAGGCAGGTATTGAAGTGAAGGCACTGAAGCCAAACACGAATTTGACATTTGTCAACTCTCGTAACTTTGGAAAGTATTCATCGGGGCACATCAACCAGTCACCAGTTGGCTCTCTGAATTCGTATAAGCCCTCCTTCGTAGGAAGTTCAAGGGTGACGTCGAGTTCTTTTGCCTCGCGTTCTTCTTCCTTCGTTGCTTTTAATGCAGTACAATGGACAGATATTCCCATGTTCTGCAGAAGTCTGATCACAAGATGAAGACCATCGGTGACTCCTCCATGAATTGCTGGTCCCCATTTCTCACTTACGATCAATGCCTTGGTTACCATATTTCTGTTAACAAAGGGGAAAAAGAATTGCTTTTTGACGATTGTTGGGTATTCATATACTGTACAAAGGATGGTGTAGTCTAATTCGTCTTTACGAGTTCCAACACCGAAAAAACCTTCCCCTATGAATAGTATTTTTCCAGAGCTGCAAAATGTACAAAAGGTATATACTTTTGTTATATATTTACCGTTTCAGTAAACACTTCTGTCGTCTACACAATAAAATGCCAAAGCAGTCCGATGTCACAAAGTTTCAGTGCTTTTGTAACTCACATGTTCACACACGTGAACTAATGTTGCAGTGATATCTGTCTGCCTGCCTGCCTGCCTGTCTACCAGTCAGTGTATCTATAGCTGTCTGTCTGTCTTTTGGCGCGATATCTCAAGAACGGTTTATATAGGATCAGAATCAAATGCTTCATTACCCTCCCACTTTTGCGTTTCAGGAACTTGGAAATCATTTCTGAACAGCTCATTTTATCGAATATCCAGAACATTTTTTTATTTCGTTTATTCAGTACTAATGGCCTCCGGCAAAGATGTACAAACTTCAGAACAAAACGACACTATCCACAACATGTGGAATATGGACTCATCATAGTCGTATACCAATAGTGTGACGTTATACTGTATGGATAATTGGGTCGATGGGTACTTTGTTGCCCTATATTAATCTTAATAGATCTTAATAGATTGAAAATCACCATGTTATCGCCGTTGAAGCACTTGGCCCTGCTTGTATTAGAATACCTAAGAGATGATATAATTGAAAATGTTTTTCACATTTCATCTTTGTTCTTTTCACATCGAACTATAGAGGGCTCCAGAGCCAACGTACCTGTCGCTGTGAGATTGCCAAGCCAAATTGTTAAACAATGTCTCCTATCTTGTTCAGTATTATTGTAACAGCTCCCAGGTGTTTCAAGCAAGCTTTACGGCTCTACCATTTTCAGTAGATATTTCTCCAGCAATATACAGTGTGTTAACGCATGGATTCCATCGGCCAAGTTCGGGGTATTGCCCTACTAGTTTACTAATTAGCGTCTAAAGTGGTTACAGGGAGTACTAACCTTGTAGTTTTCGTTGGCGTTGCACTGTCACGTCGGCCGCCATTACCATCTGGGCGTTCAGCAGGTACACCCCGTTTGCTGTCAGATGTACTAGGTCTTGCGCCAGAGCTTGCCATGTCGCCTCGGGGTCTACGTCACTCAAATTCAAGGTGAAAAGTGGCTGAGGCACTCTACAATGACGTAATTATGATCAAAGATAACTCTGAAAGGTCGGTGAGAAATGCAAAAAAAAAAAACCCAGTGGTGGTAGAGCTGTAGAACTCGTGACAAAGATATGTGTTAATTTTTAACTGTTGTATTTTTAGTATAAAAAAACGACACTGCAGCGCTTGCATACATAATTGGCAGTATAAATGTATTTGTGACACAAGTATTAAAGGTTATCGGAGCTGCAAAATAAATCTTACGAAACGTGTTAATGAATGTTATTGTCAATTTGAGAATTACCGCAGCGGCTACAGACTGTCAGATCAACTTGGCGCTATTCGTCACCCTAATATGGGGTCTGTAGCCGACACATTCTTTTGCGAGCATGTTTACAATAGTGTTATATACAAACCACTTCTGTTCGTTTAAATTTTAAATATGTTCCAGCACGTGCATTTTGTAATCGCAACAGCTAAAATGGATGGGGCACTGAGCATCATAGGTGTTAGGCGCAATTTTTATGGATCATCTTTTACCCATGCATCTACCCAGTGATACTGTCTAATATTAAACAGAAACTATCAAAACTGCAATTTTAATTACCAACGAATTTGTACTCTCTTTCTACCATTGTCAATCGTTGCTCCAGTACATATCTTCATCCCTCCGAGACCCTTCCCCTCAAAAATCAACCACCACCACCACCATCATCATCGTTATCATTATCATCATCATCATCATCATCGTCATCATCATCATCATCCAACAACAGCAACATCATCGTCTTTGTGATCATTAGACGATTTATAAAGACTATTTGTTTCAATAATACTCATCTCTCAGTCCAAGTACACAGTGATACGAGAAGAGAATGGTCTCTCCATTTGTCTACAAATGCAGGCTGAAGACTGTTGGAATCGTTAAAGAAAAAGTACGTCTCAATTTTCCTTTTCGCCTAGAATTTTACACACACAAAAATCCAGCGTTGGTGAGCACAATTATTCTCAGTAAATAATTCTTCGCAAACCTTGCAGACTGGAGCATGCGCAGTAGATTCACCCTTCGCGTTCACCTTACTCATACATTTTCACGCAAATGATTGCAAATACACTAGGAATAACTTATATCGCAGATGAAACCACAGCTATCAAATAATCTTATTGTATTTTCTGAATCCATTTCATCATTTTCAGAGTCAAACTACCCTTGTGTTATTATCACTCGTATTATTCTTAATGAAGTATTGTAAACCTTGCTTTTATACGCATGCACATATGTGTGTCTTGCCAATAAAATCTTCCATCCATTGTTTTTTTTTTACATTTGAGCAAGTACTCGAAATAAAGATTGATTATTATTATGATTATTATTTATAAAACCCAAGCCGTCATAGGCTTGAACATGCCTATGCAACGACATGTATCAGGCGTTTAACTCCAAAATTTATCGTTTTACGATTTTTAATGGCTTCAGTCTATCCACAGAAAACAGGTATTCCAATTCGTCTGTATCTCAGTATCAGTACTGATACAGGTTGAACGGACTGGTGACCTGAATGAGGTCAATTGGGTCAAACACAACACCGCCATCCTGATCACCACCAACAGCGTCATTGTCAACAGATTGCTCTACATTACATATCGTTCACGTTGCCAATAAAATCTTCCATCCAACAGTATAGGTGAATTTAGCACTATACACTGCAATTCTGATCACCACCAGCAACGTTACCATCAACAGGTGACTGTATTGTGCATATCGTTCACTTTGCCCAAATTCTTCCATTAAACTTAAGGAAGAATGTTGAAATACCTCAATCGGCATTCTCGATTCGGTTTTGTACAAAGTTTTTACTTCAATGATGAATAAACAAACGGAAGAACTGGGTAATTAAGCACACCGACTTTTTAGACAAATCTAGGTTACAAGCCACTATATTCAAAACTATAGTTTGATAAGAGATTGCCATCACGGCTGTATACTCTCGTAGGGACAGCGCCAGGGTAGAGGGGCCCAAGCAGATTTTAATACGCATGCACATATGTGTGTCTGAAAGCTTCTCAAGTCATTTATAAAAAAACATTGAGAAGAGCAACTTTAGTAAACTACTGATAATCATTGTGTGTGACTTTATTGACAGTGGATAGGTCAAGTAACAATTATGAATACAGATGATGAGTCGAACTGTCATTGAAGCGATATTACTAGTACAAGTATATGAAACGAGATACTCCGAATAACCTATCCGAATATATTCTGTCTGGTATGTGAAATTCAGGTAGATCGTTCTCGTTTTTGTCTCCAGAGTAAATACAGAGTAAGTGTCACAATATAGAGTAACCAAACACAAATATTAAAACTGGGAAGTGGGTGTCCATTACTAATAATGTCCAAATTCCTACCGTTATGTGTAAGTGAATATTTATACAAAAAATATAGTGCCCGTGAAGGAAACTGTTATCAGGACAATTCTTGGAAAATTTTTCAAACAATAGTATGCATAGTGTAGGCGAGAGAGACACACCTATTTAGTCCTTGAATCACGTATCGTGTTCGCGCCATTCATGCAAATGATCACAAATAAATACAAAATGGCTTCAAATCCCAGACTCGAACATGATCTATGCGAGCTACAAGTGCTTTTTCTCTCTATCGCGTGTCTGTCTACAGGCTTCTCAACTCAGTTATGAAGCATTGACAATAGAATGTTAAATCACAATAGTTACTGCAGCTTTATTGACAAAGGATAGGTCACATTTACACTACGAAATACAAACGTTGTGTCAAACTGTCATTGATTCAAAGTAATCATTTTGGAATTCAACGATACACTCAAGATAAGTTGTCAGCATATGTGGTCATGTGTGTGCATATAAAAGTCAGGTAAATCTTTCTTCTCACAAGTAAATACAGCCATTATCAGAATGTAAAGTAACCAAACACAGATAATAATTCACAAAGTCAGTAACATGACTATGTTATTGGGAAGTGGACCTTGGTAATTAATAATGTTCATTTTCAAATAGCTGTTTATTTATGTATATCTGCATATTTTACACAAAAAATATAGTGTGCGTGAGTAACTTTTTTCAATTCACATTTCTTGGTTAACTTTTCAAACCACAGCATACGCAGTGGTGCTGAAAGCGATGCAAGTAGTTTTTAGGTATCTGTTCACCCCATTCCTACATTTTCACGCAAATGGTCAAAAATACTAGAGGAATGAATTCGATCTTAACTTGAACCACAACTGTGCGAACTACCACTGAAATAGCCGGTAGTGGCTGTTTTTTTGTTATCCTTTCGACAGTATGTCAGAGTCTAAATATCTCCTGTTTCTCTCTTTGTTAACACTCTCATGATACTTCACGGAATTGTCAAACATTGTTTATATAAAATCCTGGACGCCATAAACAGTCAGGCTGGTGCAACGATGAATCAATCTATAACTCCAGTGAATGCAGGTTTTCACATTCCTCTGTATCTCAGTATCAGTACAGATAAAGGGTGAACAGACCGGTGACCTGTACGAGGTCAATCAGGTCAAACACTACACTGCCATTCTGATCACAACCAACAACGTTATTGTCAACAGATGACTCTACTTAATATATCGTTCACTTTGACAAAAAAATCTGCCATCCAACCGGCATTCTCGGCTTGGTTTAGTCACGGTCCCTCTATGAGGGATCATGATTTAGTACAACTTGTCTCCTCGATTTCTACGTCAATAAAGTGATTGTACAGTAACCAAATAAATGAGCTCATAAAGCACTCTACACTTCAAGTCGTACCGTGGGTTAAGGGAAACCTGTAGCCAGCTATTACGTCGTATTTGAGTTCTCATCCAGACATTCGCGGCTCTCTGTTTTCGTTGCAGATGCTATCCAGTAAAATTGAAATCGGCTGTATTAAAAATTTTCGGGTTTTAATTTTTTACACAACAAAAGTTGTGTATTTCAATGATGAGTGCACCAACATAAGCAGTCTGTAGCTGGCTAAGCACATAGTCATTGAAGACACATGTAGGTTATCCGCCATTAATTTCAAAACTATGGTTTGATAAGGGATTGCAACACGGCTCGTGTTACCTCATAGCAGCAGGCAGGGTTGAAAAGCCTATAGGCAAATTTCCAATATTCATGCATGCATATCTCTTTGGAAGCTTCTTCACTGAGTTGCAAAGCGATGGGAAACGCATTTCTTTAGAAAACTACTTATATTTACGATTTGTAGCTTTATTGACAGAGGAAAGGTCGCTGTCACAATACAGAATACAAACGTGTCAAAACTGTGATAGTCATTGATTCACAGTAATGATATTTGAATGATACAAAGACACATCCACGATTAGTTATCCGCATATAACCAGCTTAGTGCAATAACTATGCGATCATGTGTGTACATGTACGAGGCTGGTAAATCTTTCAGCTTATTGGCATGTGAAACCTTAGCTGTGATAAGGAACTCAAGTGATAGAAACTCCGTTTCATGGCTGTTGTTGGCCAGTGGGCGAGGGTAACTTATAACGTTCATTTTCAAATCTCTACTGTTATGTGTATGTGCACATTTCACACAAAAATATCTGGTGTTTGTGAGTAGAATTTTGATCAGTGCACAATTCTTTGCGAATTTTTCAACCAAAGGCCTGTGTAGTAGAGTTAAAAGCAACCCAGCTTGTTAGTCCTGGATCAATTCATTCGATTTTACTCTATGCGAGCTACCAAATTACCTGCTTGTTTTAACTCAATCCTTTCAACAGTATCAGAGTCAACCCTTCCCCTGTTCCTCCCTTTGATGTAATCACTCTTATAATACTTCACAAGGCATTTCAAACGTTGTCTGTATGAAATCCTATAGCCTTCTAAGAGGTCAGCTGCACACAGGCATGTGCAACGGTGTATCAGGCGTTAACTCCTAAATTTATCGATTTACGATGTTGAACGACTCCAGTCTGTCGACTGAATGCAGGTATGCTAATTCCTCTGTATCTCAGTATTAGCACTGATAAAGGGTGTCCTGACCGGTGACCTGAACGAGGTTAATCGGATTAAACACTACGCCCCCATTCGATCACCACTAACAACGTTATTGTCAACAGATGACTGTACTTCACATATCGTTTACTTCGTCCAAAATCTTCCATCAAACTGAAAGTAGAAATGCCTCAACCGTCATTGTCGACGTGATTATTCAAATGCCAGCTTGCGGATCTGTACACCAATAAAGCAGTTGTACAGCGACCACATTAAACGAACTCATGGAGCACTCTAAGGTTACACCTTCCACCTGCAAACTAAGTTAGAGTAAAATTCTAAGCCCAATATGTAATATGTGAATGACGTCATTCTGGAAAAGCAGCATTTGTGTATTAATTTCGTATCCCGGCTTTCCCGACTCTCTACTTTTGAAACGTGTGGTGCCACAGACAAATAGAAAAACAGACTAGCAACGCGGCATGCCTTTTGTTCCATGGTCGTCTCGGTAGACTATGGCCTTTTCATATTAAAACGAGCTTCAAAAGTGTTAAATTTTGGAGACTTTGTTTGTGGTTGATAATTGCACGAGATTATGCGAAAAATACGATGAGATGGCATCGTGCTGCCAGTCGCGTAGCAACCATAGTTACTTTGTGAGCTCCCAGGCAAGAAACACTGCTTCACGCCAATCAAAGCATAACACGCCAACAGTTTCAGAAACATGTCCTTCCTTGACGAACGTGTAAAAGACGGTATGACTGACCGTAAACCATTGAGTAAAACCAGACAGTATCGATAAAAGACTTTCAAATTTGGTTCAAACACACTCATTATATATTCATAAAAATATGAGAGGAATTTTTGAAAAATTTTAAAACTCACTTTCCTGAAGCTCAAAACACTCCCGTTTTCGCCAGCACGCCAATGCCGCTCAGCACCACACGACAACAACAACACAAACTTTGCCGAACATACTTTGGATTAACAATTGGCGAAAATCCGAAAATTACCGAAGGATGCATGGTCGGCACTCTCCGGAAAAGAGAGGCGAGAGCTACCTGAGGGGAGGCGAACATGAATGGGTTACGTAACCGCTTCACGCCTTGAACAATACCCGTTGCTAGTCTGTTTCTCTATTTGGCTGTAGTTTTACCCAGTAAATTTGTAATTAGCCGTGCTTCAAATGTTTGACCTTCGACTGTTTATACAACAGAAATGTATACTTCAATGATGAATGTACACAGAAATGTATACTTCAATGATGAATGTACAAAGCACTCTGTGATTCTGCGCATCGACTTTTCAGACACTTGTATGATACCTGCCGATGAAGAAGGGGACGTGTAGAAACTGTAGTTTGACAAGAGATTACATACATGGCCTGTGACGCTCATAGGTGTGGAACCATGGTTGAAAAGCCCACGCAGATCTCAAATACGCATGCACGCATGTCACAAGTGAGTTATGAAGCATTTAGAAGGGCAATTGTTTTAATTAGTAAACTACTGATTATCACAGTTTGTAGCTTTACTGACAGAGGATATGTCACAGTTACAATACAGAATCAAAAGGCTATGTAAAACTGTCATTGATTCAAAGACTTTGTGTTCATTAGAATTAGCGAAAAACAGGGAAAAAATCGAATGTGAAATGTACTTTACAATGGCAAGAAAAGCCATGGCGAAGCTAGCAGCGAACACTGGTAAAATCAACCAATCAATACCTTACACAAAAATAACGAATTGTAAAAACAATGTATAATTTCTTTCCATGCTAATCCACTCACACAAGGTAACAACAATTTGTTGGTTTAATGCGAGAAAATTTATACAAAATAAAGTGATTGTATGAAATATGGTATTTCTCCCAGTGATGATCATGATATAATTTCCTAGATATCCAATTCTTAATTAAGCTCAAAAACGCACATATTCATGTCTATAATATTAGGCAAAAAAATAATAGATTGTGCTGTTCCGATAACATAGTTTTCAAAAATAGTTTAGGCAGGTCGGTAGGATTTTTTTTTTCAAAAATATTTTTATTTTGAAATATGCATTTTTCAGGGGTTCAGGGCGGTGAAACACTGGTCACAACATTTCCAGCAAAATGTATCATACATATAAAAGGGAAAAAACATAAAAGGCATCCTCGTTAAAGCAAAATTCAAATGTCAAGTAACGAACGCGTGATTTTGCGTTTTTTTTCTTCCTTTTTTTTACTTCCGTGTTTACGTAGCTCTAAAAAGTTTAGGGTCGGCAGGTAAAAATAGGGTAGGTCGGGTTATAGGAACAGCACAATAGTTTTTTTTTGTTCGGCCTTATGAAAATCTGTGTTATCCTATGATACATGTATACGGTAAGTGAGAACTTCAAGGCATATCTGAAGTACAAGGGTTCCCCCAAGATAATGTTGAATTACACTACAGGTAAACATTGGCATTGCTCGTGGAAATTATTGAAAGTAGTGAGAAAAGATTATAGATTGTATATTAGGGGCACTGTCATAGGAAACCTAGGTCTACATACCTATAATTATGTTGCACGGTTTTGACTCCCGCTTTTCCCGTCAAGTAGGTTTTCAACCCAGTGAATTTTGATAAAATGTAATTGTAGACTTTTGACCAGATTTTGAACACTAGCATCACCTTTTATCCCAATAAGCACGGGTGACAAATCATTAATGTAGAAAAAGTGCAGTTTTTACCGGGTATTTTGCCGAAAATTTAGACTTCGAAACCTACTTTATGGAAACTTTTAGATTTTAGAGTTTGTGCTTTGTATTCTACAGGCTATAGGGTACACCTGTACTTAAAGCGACGGTGGGTGCCCCGAGGTCACATGTGGTTCCATAAAACTGTTTTCAGTACAAGCTGCAGTGGTTTTCAGTCGACTTAGTTCAGGTGGAGTCACAGTAGAAATGGCTTCAAAATCGGTGAATATTTGGTGTACTGTCTGCAGAACTACACGAAGGAGGTGACAGTGAATCAATGGTTATAGTCAATGAAAGAGAAATGAAAGCTTGTATCAACAATTTGTAATAATCAAAAGGGAATGTCACACAATGTAAAGATAATAATATTTTATAAATATAATTCGATACAATCAATGAAATACGAGAAGAATTTAATTGTTAATATTTATCTCCACAAAGCAAATCAAGTGAAGCCGAGTTCTCATCTCATTTTATCAGTGATAAAAGCTTGGTATAAGAATACATATGCTGTCACAGCAATGTAAGTTCAAAGGTGAATAAAACACTGAAAAGAAGCATCTTATATCTTTTTAAATTCATATTTTCATGAGTGTGTTCCAAAGCCTAACCAAATAGAGGATAGTGGACGTTGCCTACATATAAACGGGAAGTATGACAAATATTGATTTCGTAGAAATATTTGCAATTTTTACAAAGCCATTTCATACAAATACGGAGTTTGATTTCCTTAACTACTATTGCATGGCTGGTAGATTTTCACATTATTCATTCAAAGTCACACAGCCTTGATATTTTGAAATCCGAGGGAAATACTGCTTACGTGGAAGTTCTCCATCCCTGCTGTTCAATACAAACAGATGCTTGCACAGATCCCCCGCTACTTTAGTTAGCTCATCCCAAAACATCATCACAATTTATGTCGGACGATAAAATGACATACGTGATAAAAGCTTGTTTTTCTTCACACGTTGTATAATCATTTACAAATATCAAATAAAATGTAAATCACACAGCAGTCGAACGTACCGATATGAACGACAAATAATGTTTTGTACAAGTGGGTAAATTGTTGACAGCCTACTTTACCAATGTTAGCAATAATACACGAAACATTTTTAGAGAAAACTTTTAAACCAATCACTGCGACTTTTTTCGAACTGTAATACATTTAGGTGACATCGCCAAGGCGATGTGATTTGCTTAAGCTCGGGGAGAGATAGACAGAGGGAGACAGACACAGACAGACACAGACACAGAGACAGACAGACATAGATATACAGGCAGATAGACAGAGAAGGGAGAGAGAAAGACAGTCAGACAGAGTGGCACATGATCAGACAGAAGCAGAGACTTAAAGAGAGACATCGACACAAAGCAAAAGATACGGTGAGGCAGATGAAGACAGAACTTGTAGCACATATGTTGATACAGTGTAATTGACGATGCAAAGAAAGACATACATACAGAGGTTCGGAGATTAGTGAACGAGACTGAGAGAATTGGTGGTTAAACACAAGAGACAGAGGTTGTATAGCAGGCAGAGGTACGGAGACCAACATGAACAAGCGATAGAGAGAAGGCCGAAAAAGAAACTAGCCAAAATAAATGTAACCGGAATGAGAAAAACGAAATCCAGCAAGATGCAGAAAGATGAGTACTTCTTAAGAGTCGTCAAGTTCGGGTAGAACTTTTCTAAACGAAACTTCCAACCATTTTCTAACAAAATCATTGATAAGTCAGAGGTCACCGAGCAAAACTTGGTTCAAGAGAAACAAAATTGCCTAATATATATATATATATATATATATATATATTATATATTATATATATATATATATATATATATATATATATATATATATATATATATATATATATATATATATATATTGACATTTTAAATTCAAAGTGGCCACCATCCCTATGTTATCTCTATCACTGGTGCTGGCAGCGTAGCTTTGACAGTCGATAGTCCAAAGTTCAAATCTTATTTATTTCGTAACTACATTCGATTGATATAAGCCAAATCTGGGCAAAAATCCTATTCTAGGCAATTCAGTCCGCCATTAGGAAGTGTACTTTCACACCCATAATCCTTTGTACTTGACTGATTGACCTCAGATTCCCAATTGCGGACTGGATGGTTTATTTTGTTGGTTTTGGACTTCTCGCCGATGTCAAGCCTTCTATTCTTTTAGCTATTACCAAGGTTCGGCCTTCTGCCAACAATGAACTATCAAGGCAATACTGCTAACACCGTTTGTCTCAATGGGGAATAGTGAAATTTTCGACTCTTCACAAACATAAGCCGGCGACGACTTCATTCACTTCTGGAGCTTCCAGGCGAACCCGCACAAGTGGAAGACGGGGACGCCAAGATAAAAGATTTAGAGCCGCGTATCTGTCCCCGAAGCGAATTCTACCTTAATCACCCCTGCTAGGCTGATGGTTTGTCTCGTGTCTCTCGGTGTCTTTCGACACAACCAATAAACAACGATATTCTCCGAAATCGCTCATTTAACTTTAAAAGTACGCGGCTGGATGTTTCGCCTGGGCGGACATCTAAACAACTGAACCAAATTTACAATTTAATATGGGGTAGGCCTATAATTACATATTTCTGAAACCAATGGAGGTGCTGACGCATCATCTTCATAAAACCATCCTTGTTTGTGTTTCATTACTTTGTGCAATGTTAGAGGTAATAAAAATTGAAAAAAATAAATTATGAAATAAAATAACGGAATTTTCCACTGGCGCAGTACCTCTAAAATGGATATAAAGGAAGTATTCGTACGTGAAATTCACATGTCCTCTGCAGACTACCAAATCAGAAGTCTTTGAGCAAGGTAAGTCCCAAGTGTTTTTAACACCACTTCCATGTATTCCTCGTGTCCGCTATGATGAAGCCTTTCCGTCCTTTAGGGCTGCCATCTTTCATACTGCTCAGGATTATCAAATTTAAAACAGTCATAGTTTGTCACTCAACCTTTACTGTTTAAGGATAATTATACCTGTCCTCTCCGCAATTAAATGCATATCACGTTCAAATTACAGACAGTGTTTGCCACTCGATTTAGTCAAGTTTCTTCGGTGTTTTGATATAATCTGCGGTGAACACCACTTGCGAGTACTGGCTCTCACTGTCTTGGAAGAACTTTAAAAAGTACAACTTTGAAAGGATAAGCGAGATATTTGTTTTCACACATTTGTAATCTCGGCTACTCATATTCCGAAATGCTTTAAAACCGAATCATGAAACATTATTAGCAAGGTGTTACAATTTTACTCAACTTTATAGCCAACACACACAAGAGTTTCACACGATTTTAAGCCTTAGATTTGTAATCTTGTGTCATGGCCAAGTCGCTAACAATCAACTGTTACTAAAGCATGTAGCTGTCTCAGATTTATGATGTATTTTCTCCTCTCTCTGTTGTCCGATTTTTTCCGTTCAATTATATGTTCATTGCCGGTGGACACCAGGAGCGAAGGCAGGCAGTGCGCCGGTTGAAGTCTGCTCCTTTTTTGTACTCGATCACGATAAAAGATATTTCATTCATTAAAGAGAGAACTATATATTGTGTAATGAGAATGCTCCTTGAATCATTCAAGAGTTTACATTGTTTCCTTTTAACACTTGTATGACACACTTACCTCGTTGCAGTTTCTCAAAAGCTTTGACCAACCTGGTGCGAGTATTCATCAAAATGGATGTTATTGGAGCGCTGTTTTTCATTTCACTGTTGCTGGCTATGTCCGTTTCAGGCCAAGGAGACCAGGTACGATTGAATACGATCTTCTTTTATGAAAGTCCATCATTTCAAATATTTAGCCTCCTTTTATTACGTTTTTCTGTCGAGTCACATCATGGAATATTGACAATTTCAAGAAAGTTTTTCATTGAAGACATCATTATATATTTTACACGAGACTGAGTATTCTTCTTGTAATCTGTTTAAACCCAATTCCCTGCACACAGGTCAGTACTCACCATTCATAGCAATAAATTTGGGTCAGACCATTGTCACTGTGGTGGAAGGTTTACTGGAGGAATATTTTTTACCGTTATGTTCTACCATGATATTTCATTAATACTTCGTGTCTTTGTCAAATGGACGCTTCGCTCATGTTGCATTTGTGTAAATTGAACAAGATGTATAGAGACATGTACATTTAACATTTTGAGCATTCATTAAGAATGTTTAACCCTTTCACCCCATTTCCCTGTGTACAGGTCCAACTTTACCATAGAAAACAATGGATTTGAGACAAACCATGGTGGTGAAAGGGTTAAACAGCTGTCCATTTTGGGTCCCATCTTTAGCTACTGCCTATAACGAAACCTAAATGTTACAATCTTTTGAAGGAATACACCATCCAGCTGACCGATGCCAACGGTGATGAGTATGAAGGCGTCGTAGACGTGGGTATTTCGAAAGGCGAGGAGGTTTTCAAGACAGCGTACACACTGACTGAAGACGGTGAAGTTAAACAGAAAGGAGTGGATGGCCCTTATTCTGTCAGGGACACCAACAAGGTAAATATTCTAGTGCACATATAATATATCTGGTAAAAATAAAGCAATTTTTCCCATCGTGTTTTATTACTCACTCTTTGCGGTTGTCAATTGCCTTCAATTCACAGGGTGAGTTTAATTACACTCACTGTGGCAATATCTTGATAACGTTACAAATATGCCCTTTCTTATTTTTGCTGTTTATTTCCTAGAAAATAGATGCCCACGTGTATGAAGAACATGGCATGTGTTTTCTGGAGCGATACGATGCGAGTACTGAAAGTCAGTGCAAAGGATTTAAAAGACTCTACTGAATCAGAAATTCAGGTATGTAAAAAGCTTGAGGTAGTTCTAGGAACAGTATTAAAGGCCTTTCTGCAGTAGCTATTCACCGTTTAACGTGTGACGCTCGGAAAGATTGTTGTGAGAAGGTATTCTGGCATTTGGCTCGGTACAGGCCGCCCTGGTCTGGACATATAAATGAACATTAAGCATCCATGCACATTAAAAAACCTATTTGTAAAAGTATGGCAGAAATTGCTTGTTTCGAAATTTGTTTCGCGTCTGTCTGTCTGTCTGCCTGTATGTCTGTATGCATATGACAAGAACATTAAGGCGAGGCAGTACTAGCAAGCCGAAATCGGGGTATTTGCACGACAGCTTGCCGTGTATTCTGCGGCCATCCCCACACTCGCTACACCCTCTACTCGTGCAGCCAATCCCTCATGCAAATACCAAAGATGTGACGCGCTTGCAATCACGTCATTGAGTTCTCTTATAATTACATACATCACAACCGAAAATAAACAAAGTAGGACTCGTGCCTGGAATGCTGTGTTTCGTCCTGTGAACTTTGGCGTAATGATATCTACCGATTTCCTGTTTTTGTAACCAGGTGTGATGTACGATGATGTCATTGAATTAGTGAGGTTTAGTGACACCTAGTTAAGTTCGATCAATACGCCTCGTGTCTTTGTCACGTGATAGTGATACGTCGCGTATATGTAGCATAGACGTTCGGAACGTCAACACTTCTACATGTAGTCATAAATACGGAACTGTATTTTAAGCCCTCTTGATTTTTTCCATGAATTTAGACAAGCAACCTCGTACACTATCATTGTAAATTAGCAATTATATCTAACCAGTATATTGATGGCGCAAAAACAGCGATCTGATTGGTCGAGACGCGAAAAGAACCGTAGTATATTGGCAATATACCACGGCTGTCACACGCGGGAGCTCTCAGCTTGAGCAAAAAATCCGTTTTTGACGTTCCACGCCAAAATTTCAATATACTGTTATGATATAATCGCAATAAATCACACCCAGCGACGGTATACCACTCGATTTTGACCACTTCACTTCATATGTGAACTATACAAGCCCATGTTGGGAGTGGTGGACTATACAAGCCCCCGCACAGGGTGAAACTAGTAGTAGGGCCTATATAAGCCCCAGCACAGGGTGGAAACCCCTACACAGAGTGATCTATAGGCCTATATGCCAATCTATTTTCCCTGAGCATGGGGTCTTTTAGAGGCCATAGCTACTCATGCGTCTTGCACGACTTCAACTCCAATGGTTATGACAGTAGAAGCATAAGCTTATCAAATGCATTCAAAGTGCGTACATCCATAGTGAATTTACATCATTAATATAGCTATACAGCTGGTATCAAAGAGATATTTAAGCAATAAAGCACACCCAGCGACTCAGAAGGTTCCTCGGTGGGCCCATCTATGCATGAACCAACTCCAAAATTTATAGTCCACAAGTCTCGCGAGACTGTGAACTCTCGCATTTTGCGAGATGTGTGGACTATCCAACGGCCATAACTACTGGCATGAAAAAGGCCATCGTGTCCATTCTCATGTATTGAGATCAAGCTATTTAGTTTCTCATGTAATATATACGTTACAAATGTGTTTAACTACTGTTCGAAATCAATTGGAACAAGATCAAATCGAACTGTAAGCAGTCCTTCACAACAGGATGCTCTTTTTTGAAACTGTGGTAACATTTAATTGCATTAGAGACAAATGATGTACGTTCATTAGGTAATGTAGAAAGTATAGTAATGTCTTGAAGAGGGATTTGTGCGTTGCGGATTGAATGAGCCTATTGGATAAATCCCTAAGACGTCCCGAGGGAATAACCATAGCGATATATATATATATATATATATATATATATATATATATATATATATATATATATATATATATATATATATATATATATATATATATATATATATATATATATTCATATATGGAAACAGAGATACGTCCATGAGAGTAGCGATTCACTGGGTTGATAGATGGGACGAAGCGTAGCTATCATGGTGTGACTTTTGAAATAGATATCTGAAGATAATTTGAAACGCACTGACAGTATCACTCGGTACACCTTTAGGCCTATGGTGATACTGGCAAAGTTATCTTGGAGAAGATGAAGGTGAGCGTCACTCCGATAGAGGACGTATCAGCTGTCAGTGCAGTGATTGCGTCACACTGTGAGGACAAGAATTCCTATTGGGCGGAAGTCGAGAGTGAAGAAGTCACGTGTGATGGAAAAGAATGTGAAGAAGGTACTTTCTTTCTTAAAAAAATAATGTTATACATGTTGTTTATTCCACATTTCTACATCTTTACGTGTATTTCTAAAGTTGTTTTCTATTTACGCCTTATTCTATCTGGTTATTCAAAGAGTTTACTTTACAACGCAACGCCTTATTTTCTTTCTTGTCAGTTGGTGCACTGTGCAGTACGAGGTGTCACACAGAAGACGAGAGGAAGTGTAGGAAGTTCTTGTTCTTACCCTTGAAATGCGAAACAAAAAGAGTGGGAAAATGTTGCACCTGTTGCTAACTGAATCCATGGGTCACACCAAGCCTATGTCCACACGATGACCGCACTTTCTAACGACATTGTAAATTACACAGTCGTAGAACATTTCATCCAACAATATTTAATATTTTTCTATGAAATGGTTACTATGTTATCGATGCATTAGCCATAACAGTTCTTAATCTCTAAAGATATCAATAAAACCCTCGTTTAACTTCCGTATGATCTCATACCATCAGTATCGGGTGTACGTCCGCAGAGTCTTTCGTCTCATCATGACACAGGCCAGTTGTATCCTTTTGAGTTTGTGTACGAACACCAAACGGATATAATGTATCTACCTCTCTCTGTCTCCCTCCCTTTGTTTCTCTCCGTCTCTGTGTTTCGAGTATTTCTTTTGAGAAATTTATATGAAAGTGCTGTCCTCTATAATCGGTACAAACCTTGATAATTAGTCATACACTATTGTCGCGATCATTCGTTGAAACGACAACGTTTGTGTGATTTTCAAAATGGCGATGAAACGAACCGCTGTGTCGCAGTAATCATCAGTTTAAAGGGAAGACTTTCAGGCTCGTAAAACTCCTGTTAATGGTGGTTCTCACTTCCGGAACACTGGCCTGCAATAGACGTTTCTAACAAATTGGCCGCGGAACTGTAGGCCGAGGTGTACAGCGATGTGTTTCTGGTAACACACGGCCATGAGGGGTTATAAATAGGCGCTACAGCCCGAATAAAGACCAGGCTTTAGGTGTTTTATAACACACCACACGCTCATGTTAAATTATGTTACAGTTTTTAATGTGTTTTGATATATTGCACCGCAACAATCCATTGTGACAAGTTTACTTGAAGATATTTCCACAGCGGTTACAGTAATTTGTACTTGTTACCATTTCGGAAAATTTTCTTAGCATACCTAGCGACATCCTTGGTTGCACTTGAATCCTTTACTTCGATGAGTTGTTCAAGTTCCTATACCGTTGCAATGTTGGAAAATCTATTTTAGCGAGGCTCATCACTAATCCCGGACACACATCACGTTCTTTCTATACATTGTGCACAGTGTCAATTATTAATATTCGGTAGGCTGTTAGTTCACAAAGCTCTACCAAACAAGCGGTACTTAACATTCTCATGGGGACTTTGAGCAAAGGTTTATGACGTTGCTTGCCCCCAAACAATTATTTCGATAGTAAACGATGTAGTGATGCTATTGTAACTTAATTATATCACACATTCAAGTTCTGCTGTTTCAAGAAATTCTGATATTTTTGATATCATATGCCCACAATGAGTTTCGCCTTTGCACTATATAAGTTTGGAAACATAGGCACAGCACCAGAATCATATTACATGTTTTCATTTTCTTAGAACCAACTTCCTCCCCGAAGAATGACAATACATGTCACAAGGGCATTGTATATTTTGGATGTAATGTTTATAACTTGTCAAGACAAGCAAAAGTGAAAAAATAAAAAAATAAAAATGAATAAAGAAATACGGGTATCGCCAGCAAACTGAGTTTTGTTCTCTGAGATGATTTAACAACCTTTCTGCTTATCGCTGTATTCTCGCTAACCTCTGTCTGTCTGTCTGTCTGTCTGTCTGTCTGTCTGTCTGTCTGTCTGTTTTTATGTCTGTCTGTCTGTCTGTCTCTGTAAATTTCTCTCCTCTCTCCGGCCAAATCTGTGCATCGCTTTTTTGAATGAATTTTACGACAAAACCTTTTCTATGCACCTACCATACTAAATCTTCATCATTATTCGATAAGAATCACCACAATCACCGGCATCGTCGTCGCCGTTGTTGACATTATGATGATAATCATAATCGTCACTATCAGCACAAAGTAACATCTGTTCATACTTCATAATCATTTCCACAGGACTGTCACATTCTTTTATCAAGACATTTAGCCTACCATTACTATAATATGGGCAACAGTCTACATGCCTACTTGATTGAAAACTAGCCGTATTTACCATAGATTTGGTCGTGTTGCTGGCTCATCGGTCCTCTTGCTGTTTCTGCCAACTCTCGTACACGTCGCTATGTTGACTCTACCAGATCTCAGAATCCTATAGCCGTGCTGCTTCAGTATACCCGGATTCTCCACCAATTTGTCGCACTAGCAGTCAGGGGAATTACGAGGTGAGGTACCAGTCTAGATCGTAATGCTTTCAGTAACAGAAGCTGATACACCAAGATGTTGACTATAGAACCACTTTAGATCTTTATTACAAGATGGCAATGTGACGTTCCGGGTCTCAAATTCTGATCGTCATTGTACAATTTTTTTCAAAGCTTTATACTTTTATACATAACTACAAAATTATCATCACTATACAAAGGTCATCACATGGAAATTTCCGCCAGTCTTCAATTCTTCTTACAATTAAAGAAGATCACACCGTGGGATATTCTCGATTGTTCTCATTCAAGTTTTAAGTAATTAATTAAAAGTGTGACGCTATTTCCTACCTCCTCGTATGATCTTGAACCAATCTTCACAAGCTTTGGCCACGTGCGGGGAGCTTCGAGATAATTTTTTTGCAAAAAAGGGATTATCACCTTTGACATTTCAAGTCAGGTAGCACATTGCCAAGTGTGCTCAGAAGTAAGCGAGACACCGATGGGCTTGTGGTTTTGTGGTCATCCTATTCCAACAGTGAAGTGATTTCAGGTTTCATTAACTTATTTATTTATTTATTTATTTACCAAAGCACAAAATAAACTATTGCCGTTATTGTCATGTTTTCGCCCGACAACAGTGTCTTAAACATTATGCTAATGCATTACTTCGCACACGTTCACTGAAAGTTGGTACCTACCCAAATGTGAAATCCAATGTGTGTAAGTCATGGATGTGTAATACCAGCAACAGAGGCACAGTATAACCGCTTCTTCGTTTATTATAATATGCAACAAGAGTGACAAATACCAGTCATTGTAATAGAGTGACGTAGATTTATAAATTCGTTTACAGATCCTAATATCAAGTAATTAAGCAATACTTATGACTGCACTCGCTCCCGACCCGAAATCGTCGAAGGCAAACTTTGTACGTCATTATGAAGTGAAAAAGTTTACTTGAGTCCAATATGAGCCGGGAAAGGATACGTTATAATAAATTGTTTTTACTTTAAAGGTTAAGCAATGCCAGTGACTTTGTAGAAAACATTAGGACAACAATTCTGGATAATCGGATACATTATTAGTAATACTCTGTGGGAATGACGTCACAAAATTCACCGGTATTGATAACGCTATAATATAATATAATATCTAACATTGAAAGAAAATCAGTTCTGAATATCCATACTTTAATTACACCATCCAAACTGACATAGCAATCCTTTCTTAAATCTACTACAGTAGACATAAATAGATCGCAAAGTTTTAATCTCTCAAAAACATTATCTGTTTATTTTATTAAAATAAGCTACCCAACTAGGCTACTACCCAGTGTTGACATTTTCAAAGCTACTGTGGCAGAACACAATTCTTTAGTTTACTTCGTTAATAAAGTTCATTTTCTTACATATACCGATATCCGAAAGCGTGAGTATACATCATGTCCGTAGAGCACAATTTGATCACTCAACAAAACATTGTATCGGGAGTTTAACTTTGACACCTAAAATAAACATTTTCATTTTCTTAAAATACAGATCAGGATAGGCCTATATAGAAGAAACGTGTATAAAGTAGTCCTATAAACATGGTTATATATTCGTTATATCAATAAACTCCTCAAAATATGATGAAATCACACAACTCGCACGTATTGATACCTTCTAAAAATGGCTTATATGTTGCTTTGGAAGTCTTCTACTGGTGTACATTGGTCAGTAAATAATAGGTAGAACAAAATAATACTTGCTGTGAATATATATCTGTCGGATGCACAGCTTTAAATTTGTATTCAGCTAGAGTTTGATCTCTCTAACATTGATTAAGCAGGTGTACTTCTTAAAGACAACAAGATATACTTTAGTACTTTAGACTTTATATCACAAATATATACTAGTCAGATTTGTAAATAATGGTTATTAAGACATTTGATGGCGAACACGAGTTCTCGCAAACAAAACAAAAAAAAACATTGACCAGCTTTCTTACAAACAGTAAATGACATTAATCTTCGATTCATAACTAAGCTTTCAAACTAAATGTTGTGCCTATGTCAGTGACCTAAACGAATTATGGTCATATGAAATAAAATGTATACATTGTTTTTGTAATGTACTAACAAGCTCTGAGAAAAACACAATCATCACCATTCATACTCGTAGAATCATGGTCGTAGCCGTGTTTTTACATGTTAAAATCTCGTACACATTCAGTTTAAATTACCTTGTTCGTATACCATTTGTACAAAAAAGGAACAACACGACAAATAGTATATATGGCCAAAAACATGTATGACACTGATTGAAAAAAGTTGATACAATGTTATGGTAGTATACTAGATATTTTAAAGCGAAGAAAAATATTTGCATGATATAAAGTGGCCACCAACTGAAAAAAATGGATATTATATTTTTGAACAAATATCGGCGACTACAGGCAATCATTTCTGGAAGACAACTTTCACGGACATCGCAAGACATACATCGATTACATTACTTCCAATCTTCTGATCCAGGTTGTAGATTTTCCTCTTTTCTTTCATTCGTGTGTGCTCTCTATTCCTGCCTTCTTCTTGGCGTTGTCGTACCTCATGGGAAGAGATTGTTGCTAGCACTCAATTGTCTTCATCTGTGCTGATGTGGCATTTTTTTTGTTTTTTGGTAGACGGTCAAATTAACATAGCTGGACCATCTGTATAATAAACTTCATTTGTATGGGATAAGTTTATTTTGTTAGGAAGCTCCGGATCTCTCAGCAATATCGCGCAGGCGCATACCAGTTTCCCTCAGCGCATATCCATCCACTTCAGGAAACTCTCTTCCGAAGTTTTTTGACAGGTCCCCCAAGGTTTTTTGTACTCGCCATTTGTCGTAGGGGGCGTGGTATTGCTTGAATTTTGTGACAATGGCCGCCTTGCAATATTCGGAGGATTCACCGGTTTGCTGACACTGACGAAGCCGGTAAAATAAGGATGTGATCAGACATGCGAAATTAGAGTACGGCATGAACTTGATATTGCCTGCTTTCAGAGCTTTTTCATACTTGACAGCGGCCTCGGAATATTCCTCGACATACATCAAACAATCTCCATAAAGCTTCAGGTAATTATTGTAGTCATCTTCCACTTGATCTTGTAACTTTGTAAGTAGGTCCAAGGCCTTTCCGATGGCATCCATATCGTCAACTTCATAGGCAAGCCACCTCCTTGGCTTTGCACCTAACCGGATTTGTACCTTGACCATTTCTACAACTATGGTTGGGTTGTAGTCCAGAGATGATGATAGACACAGATCTAGGTCAGTTGCTGCTTGCCGTAGATAATTTTTGTCGACTCTCCCGCCTTTCAGTACCTGTTCGTTGTACATTTTTATGTACACATTTGCCCTCAGTTGGTAAGCATGCCAGTTAGACATACTGGAATTCATGGACAGAGACTTTTCAATCACCTCCAATGCATCGTCAAAACGCTTATCATCAATAAACGCCTTGGCAGAGCTGACCATCAACTTCCAGCTTTGCTCGTGACATGTCTCGGCAGCTTGAAAGCAGAGCATGGGGTTTCCATGACAATTTATCAGATCCAATTCCTCCAACGTTGATCGGTGTTCATCAGGTTTCCGTTGGTTGAACAAGTATCTCCCCCTCATCAGCAGCATTCCTATGTAACACCAGGACTGGGCTTGATAGAATCCATCCTCAGAGTGATCCACGATATGCTTCAGTCGCTGAAGTAGAGCCACAGCCTCGTCGATAACGTCGGTGTCTCCCTCACCAGTTCTATTCCAAAGATACTTTTTGTTCAGTTGACGGTACCGACTTACTACCAGGCACATCATCCACTTCAATCGTTCGCTCTTCAATGGTGTAATATTTTCAGACTCGTTCAGAACCAATGCGTACAGGGAATGAGCTTCGTCACATTTCGGTGGCATTCGGGTCTTCTCGTCGTAACAATCAAAAGCCAAAGAATACCCTTGCTCTGCCAGACACCTTATCAGAGCGACTTGTTTCTCTTCTTCAGAGATGTTTCCGTGCCCTTCATAGACGTCACGAAGTCTACTGCTGTACTCCTTGGCTTTACTTTTTCGGTTCATGCGACCGTAGACGTGCGCCAAGTTGGCCAGAGCATTTAGATTGATCGGATCCTGTTCCAAGATTTCCGTGAATATCTGACAAGCTTTGGATGCCTTCCCCTTCTTGAATTCAATCAACCCCAACATGTTGGACAGAGAGTGGTGGAAGTCTCCAGTTTCGTTGACAAGTTGTTCAGAGATACTTTTATAACGCGAATCTACAGAGCCTTTGTCAATGTCTTCAGTCAGTAGAAGTAATGGAAGATGGAATTGACCACAGTCTTCTGGTGACGATGGAAGACAATGGTTATCTGCTTCTTTATTTGCCATACTTCTGTAATCTAGAAAGGTAAGATAAAAACAGTGTTTACAAAACATCGGGTATGAAATTCAGTAGTTGAAGCGATTACTTAATGCTGTATATATCTGAGTATATTTGATTTGAACTTTTAATTTCTAAACTTTACAATTATTACAGACACTGCCAAAGCTTACGCAAAGAAATGGGCTGCAAAACAAGTGGAAGACGTGGAATCTCTCTGACTGGCTCAGCACATTTTGAGATAAAAGTCAGAACACATTTTACGTCTTCATAATTCATTCTATCACCGAAACTACCATGGTTTTGAGGAGATCGTTTTCAGACGAAGACATGTATTTTATAAAGCGGATAAAAGGCAGGGCAAAGGCCAAATGGGGATTGTACGAGAGGGGATAGTGTTTCCCTGTCGTACTACATTGAAAATACTCAGCAAATTACGATTCACTAAGGTGCAATCTGATGAAGAGACAACTGCTGAAATTATGAAATTAATGAATCGTTAGACTATGAGGGAAACAACAAATAGATAAGTCCAATAAAGTATAATTTTTCCAAACCTGTTTGCAGTATTTGATGTTCGTTCTTACGCTTGGCATATTTGCAAAAATACGAATAAAATTGGCACGCGGCGAATGCATGGCCAGTAGCCAGTCTGGCGAATTGTTACGATCCAAAAATGTATAAATAGCCGACACAAGGTAAAAACAACAAATGGGAGATTGCTCCGCCGGTGACTTGATACACATTCGAATCAATTTTTATTCAGTAAACCAAAGACCAATAGAAAACATCGCTTTGTATTGAAACGATTTACATCCCTGGCCCTTAGAAAAACAGTAAGTCTCAGATGCGTCGGTCAAGACATCGTCATTCTTTCATCATAATACAATGAATTGAAGCTCAGAAGATTCCCTCCGCGAGACACTCCAATGTTTATGTTATTTTGCAGAATGAAATGTTAACCATTATCACACTGTTTGATGGTTAAAATCAGTTTTTCATTGTTAACTTTCACCACAGAGTAATATCAGACAGAGTGGCAACACTTGCATGCCTTTTGTTCCATGGTCGTCTCGGTAGACTATTGGCTTTTCATATTAAAATGAGCTTCAAAGGTGTCAAACTTTTTGGAGGCTTGGTTTGTGGTTGATAATTACACGAGATTATGCGAAACATACGACGAGATGGCATCGTACTGCCAGTCGCGTAGCAACCATAGTTACTTTCTGAGCTCTCAAGCCAGAAACACTGCCTCACGCCAATCAAAACATAACACGCCAGCAGTTTCATAAACATGTCCTTTCTTGGCGCACGTGTAAAAGACGGTATGACTGACCGTAAACCATTGAGTAAAACCAGACAGTATCGATAAAAGACTTTCAAATTTGGTTCAAACACACTCATTATATATTCATAAAAATATGAGAGGAATTTTTAAAACTGTAACACCCACTTTCCTGAAGCTCAAAACACTCCCGTTTTCGTCAGCACATCAATTCCGATCAGCACCACACGACAACAACAACACAAGCTTTGTCGAACATACTTTCGCTTAACAATTGGTGAAAATCCGAAAATTACCGAAGGGTGCATGGTCGGCACTCTTCGGAAAAGAGAGCCAAGAGCTTCGTGAGGCGAGGCAAACATGGATTGCTTACGTAACCGCTTCACGCCTTAAACAATAGCTGTTGCCACTCTGTCTGATATTACTCTGTGCTTTCACCGACACAGCCATTAGAAGAACCAAAAGAGAATAAAAAAACTGCGTGTTTCTGAAAGGGAATCTTGAGGTCGTAAAGTAATTATGCATCAACATGCAAATTTGTCCGATAATTCAAAAGTACAGGAACCTGTCTAAATACTGACTAAGGCAACTCATATCGCGACCCAGCGTTGACCAAAGTAAACCCAGAGTTGGCCTAGACTAACTTCGGGTTATCTTATCTCAAAACATGCATCCTCATGCAAATATGGCCATAGTCGATTACTCGCACTTCCGCCGCTTTTGGCGCACTTCTTGCGCCGAATCAAACGCAGACGCCGGCTCGAGGTCAGGAATGCAAGACCACAGGTCACAGCAGTCAGTCCCCTAGTTGAGGGGAGGGTGGGGTTCTTTGTGTAACGGTTTGTTTGATTTTATATTATTATTTTTAACAATGATATTTCAAATACGGAGTTCAACTCCAAACAGTCTGACTGCTTTCTTTATTATTACAAGTAATTTTATTTATTTTGACCGTTTGATTTAAATATTTCAAATAAAGATATCGATTTGCTGACACTGACGACTCCAAATCCTCTGACTTCTTTATTAGCTACAAGTCCTTATATCTTCTCCAACTTGTGTACATACCACTTTAATTGCTCCTCAAACATTGCCAACTTGTTAATCGGCTGCCCATACCAGTGGATTAGTTAATTAAGTGGGTGTGGCAGTCCCACAGGTAGTGAACTATTTCCACTACGTGTCATGCCAACCAGAAATAAACTTAAATTTCAGTCCCCTGGCAAATAACAGTAATTAGTTTATTAAAAGTCGAGTAAATGCAGTTTCAGTTTAATGTTGCATTATCAAGCGTAACCAATGATTGAAAGGTATTGAAACCAACAACGTGCAGAGTTTGATGACTCAAACACAGCTTTCTCTGCGGTGATTACTTTTATATTGTTGTAAGTTTCGCAAGTATGATAATGTGGACACTAACACTACTAGCAATTCCTTGATATAATAAAAAATCAAAACATGGGTCATTTTGACTTTATCGTTTGGGGTGGACTTTTGGTGCTGTCATGGCATCCTTTTTACTCTGCAATAATCTAACTCGCTAAAATTTACATATTTTGTTTCTAAGATAATACGCGTTTCTAAGATATATTTCAGGCAAAAACAAAGTGTTATCCAAAGATTGAAAAAGATTGTAAAGGGACTTTCACCCCTATCACCGTAATGGAAACACCCATAATAGAAACGCGCACTGAGAACCCCATGTAACTGTTAGCTTCCGCGGGTGACCGCGCGTTATCAGCGAACTTTGGTCGGTATGGGAGGAATTCTAACACAATATATGTTAGCAAGGACCTTTGTCCTTTGTTTTGCGTTTTAATTTGTCTGTGTAATTACCCATTTTCTGTTTTCGTTCAATGTGTCACGGATTTACGTCCACAGTGACAAGAAAGCAACCGCTACTACATGTAAACCATGTAATATCGGATGAAGATTTTCTCCAAAAACACCAAATGAAAGTTCTTGACACTGAAAATGTTGTATTGCCTTAGCCGTACAGGGCGAGCTGTTATGTACACATTTATCCAATATTACCGAATCAAAGTCAGGTATGGTATAGGCTGTAGCTTGAAACGTTCCGAGTCGTTCTATTTTTGGAGTATGACGCACACCCATGTAAATTGGCATGTTTTCAATGGGTAAATTGGCATGTTATCTATGCCTGGAAATTTTCTTATGGTGTACTCGAGCAATATTTTGAAACTATTCTTCTTCACAGTCGATCAAGAATGAACATTAGATATCCCTGCTTGCAAGTGCTTATACTAGAGATGCCTGTCTCTTCTTATAAGAAAGATGAAAATTTAAAAGAACACCGAGCTCTGTGTTGACAAAAGGGGAAAAATATCATATTGGTGGCACACAAGTGTAAAAGAAGACTAAAAAACACACTTTTCTCCATGGTTGCTTTTGAAGCGCGCACAGGTCGCGCACCAGGAAAACGAAAATCCAAAAATACGTTCCAAGTGCGCATTCTCAGCAAACAGGATGTATTAATAGGGAAATGACATAAAAATTTCACAAAATTCAGAAATTGACTTTGAATGTTCAGAAACGACATGCATCTCAACCCTGGTGATGAGTAAGCCTAATTTGGGTGAATTGCGTCACAGTGGATTGTGTTGACTGGTTACAGGCAAAGTGTCAGCAAGAATGGAAATTTGTAAAGTGTAGTGGAGAAAATTTGAATGTATGAAAGACGTCGTCGATATCGAGGAATGAATTTGAACTTTAATAAGACTCATATTGAACTGATGCGTTGAAATGTTGAACTAAACGAAATGTGTCTTCAAGGAGTGTGTTTTGTCGAAACTTGCGAGAACGCTTGTACCCCAGGGCTGAAGGGACAACCTCAGAATGGCGTTAACATACCTCGAAAAATATGTCGGAGAACAAATAATGCATTATTTGAACATTGTTAATAGGACTAAGGGACGGACCATTAGATCTTAGGAGGTGGGGATGGTCACAATCAGATTGTGACTCTGCCGCATATATTCTGCCTAGTGTAATGACTATGCGATTATGTGTGTACTTAAAAGGATATGTCGGATTATTGAAATACACCTGCAGACTGATTATACAGCCAATGTTTATAATATCGAGCTAGGCTTGTTGATGTCGCCGAACACCAGCAATACAATGTAAGCATTCAAAAATCGAAAACCACACAATGGAGGCATATTATCTCCAGATAATATGTGTATTTTTTATATATACACAGTGGCAGTAATAAGCATAAAGAGACGTGCGATGTGAATGGGGTCGGTATAACATTGCAGCCGGTGGAAAGGCCGTTGTTATCTGTAGGGTATTCGGCATGTAAGCCACTGAATTACGTGCGTCTGTTACAGTAAACTTTAAAAAATTAAAGCAAAACTTCAAAATCTAAAACCATACAATTGAAGTGCACAACATCAAGATTATTGGTGTAATTTTTTAAATCAATAGCTGAAGGAATAATAATCTCCAAGCGAGCGATTGACTCGGGACCGGTGAATAATCACAGCCGGTAATATGCCATTGTAGGGGCTTAGGCGTAATAAATTACGTCGCAGAATCACAACAGTAAAATGTAAATTATTTTAAATAATAACTAACGCAACATCCAAACATCGAAAATCACACTCTTGTAGTACGGTATCTCCAGATTATAGATTTAGATTTTTGCATTCACAGCTGATGAAATAAATATCTTGAACAAGCGATCGGCATGATAGCGGCGAAGAATTTATAGGCTACAGCTGGTAGATGCCATTGTTTTCTATGGGGCGCTAGTATGTGTGTCGCCGAACAACACACGGAGGTAAAAATGTAAAAATACAATAATTTAACCAAATATTTAAAAATCGAGAACGATACGATCATTGTAG
Organism: Ptychodera flava; assembly: GCA_001465055.1. Classification (NCBI taxonomy): domain Eukaryota; kingdom Metazoa; phylum Hemichordata; class Enteropneusta; family Ptychoderidae; genus Ptychodera; species Ptychodera flava. Next base: position 62,514 of record LD343294.1, read on the forward strand.
AACGGCATCTAAAGATTAAGGATTAAGATCTTGACATGCGGAATAAACTGTTGAAGCAAGTGATCGGCACGATAACGGCGATGAATTTGCAGCCGGTAGATGCCATTGTTTTCCTATGGGGCGCGAGCAACATGTTTTTTGTCGAACTACTGACGGCGGTACAAGTGTAAAATCACAAGAATTTAGGAATATATTTGAAAATCGAAAAAGATACGATTGTAGTACAGCATATCAAGATCTCAGGTGTAAATTTTTGTATTTATGAATGAAACACATAAAAAATGAAGCAAGCGATCCACAAGGTACTGACGACTCACGCAAAAACCATTGTTTACTCATGGGGATTTTTCGTATCATTCATCAACACTTGCAGCACCTTAAACTCGCCGGTTAAATTTTTTCATTTTTCGCACGAAATGGAAGAAAAGATACAGTCATTCGGATGTTCATCGTAACCAAAAACGTATCGTTTTCGATTTGAAAAATTACGCCCTACTTTTCTTGTACGAATAGCGTTGATCGCGATTTAAGTTTTAATTTTGTTTCTAAATATAGCTGCACGCGCGCGACTTTCGGACAATTATGCCTGAAATTCGGACAAATTTTGTCGTTTTATGCGCGGCTGTTGCTGCAGCTTGTAGTCTGAACCATAAAATACTAGTGTGACTTTTAGTAACCATTGTAACACTACCAGGTTTTATTTTCGTCGTTCATGCGGAAAATGCAGACAAATATTTATTTATGCATATAATGAGACGGAACAGTGACGTCATTTGCGATCAGCGCTATTGGTTTCAGGTCTTAATTAGCAGTGGTGCTGTACGTGATTAGGACATATCCGCTTGCTTGTGTCAGCATAATTTGGTTAGAATTTTCATAATTTTTTTCATGTATAAGTAAAATACTTACATATACGTTTTCATGTATATGTGTACTATATATTTGGAGAATCTTTAGGACTATGGTAGCGTGGAACGGTGGCAATAGTGATAATATATTTCTGTCGGGTGTCAATATCTGTGAGACAGCGTGTCGCTGCCGCAGGCTCATGAATAATTACTCATAGTACGGCTACGCTCAGAACAAAAAGAGTCCCAAATATCCCCTAGTGTATGCTTTGCAAATTTCGACTGTATGACTATATTCCAGGGTCAAAGCTTATAGAAGTCTGAATAGGGAACTAAATTACCCAGATTTTTGGTCTTAAATGGGTTATATATATGACCAAGTACCCCTATCATTTCTCCGTACAGGTACCAACTACTCTTGATTTCGCCTATGAAGTACCGCCGCTTTAGATTTGTATGTGCATTTTTATGAGCCTTAGTCTTTCAGTGAGAATTTTCTGCTTGAGTATGAGTTGTGCCGACGTGCGGAAACCATCGATAATGTTATAACTGACTGTGCCGTACACCCATACTAGTATTAATGGCCTCTGTAGTGCTTACCTCTTGGTCTTTTTTTCCATTGCTCTACCACGTCGGCCGCCATTGTCATCAGAGCGTTCAGCAGGTACATCCCTTCGACTGTCTGAAGTACTAGCGTCGGAGCTTGCCATATCGACTATGGATCTGTTGCACAAAAATTAAATGCAAATTAAAAAGTGGCCGAGGTCCTCTTGAAGGTTGAAGGACGTATTTCTGATCAACAGTGATCCTTAACTCTCGGGGAGAGAACGCATAAGCAACGCCCAACTGTGCAGAGCAGGAGATCACGTGACATGGACTTTTGTATATATTGTGAACTTCGGTCTCTGTAGGTAGTGAACAACAACAGAGTGTGCATGCGTGCACGTAGTTATGATATATAATAATAATAATAATAATAATAATAATAATATATATATATATATATATATATATATATATATATATATATATATATATATATATATATATATATATATATATATAAATGATGGTGAAAAGGATTTTTGACCTAATCGTCATGGGTTATCGGACCTGCAGAACACATTGTACGAGAGGTCAACGAGTCTTCTTGTTTATTTTAAAATCACCATAGATTGCCGCATTATTTACTTTGCATGTGAGTACCCTCACAATTAATATTACATCCTACCACTCCAGTCCCCTGTTCATGTAAATTTTAAAATCGTTGGATGAATGTGATTTCTATGGTAATAACCATAGGGCTAGGGAGTCCGTTCGATAGTGTTAAATATGGAATACCACTGTGCATCAGAAGGTTTGGATAGAATTCGTTAAAAAGATATTGCAACCCTACTTCAAAGGGGTACAATCTAACATTCAATGGAGATGAATGTTCAACAATTGACGATGAATTAGGACTTCTTTCTTAGCACCAAGCTTGCCCTTCCCTACATTTCCTAATTCCTCCTCTCCCTCCAAATCCCACCACCACCAACGCCATCATCATCATCACCATTATCATCATCAAAACACCGTCATTATTATCATCGCAAGGCTTGGAAATGCTACCGGATTCAGTAATGCAAATTTCTTAGAAAAAGTCCTGATAGGAAGTGATACTGAATGAGCATAAAATGTATCTATAACCATAACGTCACTAGTGATCCAACGTGTCCGATGATGACGTTGCTATGCCTCTTTAGTTATTACACGGCTAAGCCTAACAGGTTTTACAAGAACAATACATTGGTCACCAGCTCACTCACCTGGACGGTGGCTCACTGAACACATACTCCAAAGCTGTAATACAGTTATGGCTACTTTTGTCGTTTATCGAGATAAAAAAGTACAGCATAAGTACAGCGAATTCGGATTTACATATTAAGTACTGTTATCAATTCAGCCTGGAAACATTAATTTAGCAGGGAATGAGATTATCGTTCAAGAACGCGAAACTTTTTGATTTCGAGTGATTTTGTTTCAGAAGTCAAGAGTGTCTGCGATTTTGGTTTTCACTACCAAATACATGTTTTAGCTTTCCTGAAGTAACTATAACGCCTATGCTTTCTCCGCGCCCGTCTGTGTCATTTAATTTACACAGTAATGTACTTATTCTGTTTTTGTCCTTGTTGTAACTGCGCTACGATCTTTCTGTTGTTCATAATGTATAGATTTTTGTTTCTCTACTGTCTATGATTGAGTGAATATCTGATGCATAGGCATGTCTCCTCTTGTGAACGTGAAAATACATTTAGGAATATCATGGATGTCTTAAAGAGCTTGAAATGCCAATTTGTCAACAGAAAACAGAGTTGTATGTATGAAATGAAGATAAAGATGCCAACGAGCATTATGTTTTCTATATATTCGATGATCCATAGAAAATGTCAAAGCAACAATCAAACAGTGAACAAGCAAAAGATCAAAAAATGAGAAATTCTCACTATTGTCGACACTATTCCTGTACAATGCAGACTGAAGACATTTGACCAACGTGAACCTGTCGATGCGTCTCTATTTTTAGAAACTGAATGTAGTGTATATCTGCACTTTTTACAAAACACCAGTGTTTCGCGGGCACAGTTATTATCAGCAAGTAATTCCTGGCTAACTTTTCTGATTGAAGATCTGCACAGTAGAGCTCACTGTGATGCAAGTAGTCAGTCAGTTCCAGATTCATTGATCACGCTCGCTTTAGCCATACTTTAACCCAACAAATTAGACAACTGGCTGTTGTTGATTTCACTTTTGTCATATTATTGCAGTAAAAGATTCAGTTTTCATCCTTTATGAAGGAGTCTAATAAAAATTTACGCAGGATATCCAATATAGAGTAAAATCCTTCCATCATAATCAAAGAGACTGGGAAAAAATATGAAAGAACTTCCGGCTCCTCAATTGAATAGAACACCATACTGCGTCAAATAACTCCAGCCTGGCGGCACTTATTTACGTAGTACTACCAATTCAATGCAGGCATTCAAATTCCTTTGTATCACTGCTGAAAAGCTGAACAGCCGGCTGTAAGTGAGGCTACCCACAATTCACCTTGATTTGTTCACTCAGACATTTTTTGCTAAAGGCTTTTTCAATTTTACCAGTTTCTTAACAATTTTTAACTTTCAATTTAAGTTCAGGATTATTTGTTAAAAGTATGTTCCAAATTATTGATTATGTTTAAATTCCAGAGTAAATTGAATGAGAAGTCAATGTTTGGAGGTGCTAAAAATTGCACACTTCTCAAGATAAAGTTATCAGCAACTAAGATGGTCTCATCATACCACCTGTCAGACATGCAAATTTCCTTTGTTACGAACATTAAAAAAAAATCAATACCCTTTCTTTTGCCAACACAGATGCAACTTATTCCCTTAGTTTCCTTGAAAATATTGTGCATGGCTGTCAAAAATCTATGTCGACAAAATTACAAAATTGCTATCTCCTCCGCGGAAAAGGGGTTGATCTTCTCATTATTCAAAGTGAGAAATCAGAAAATTATGATTATCAGAACTATGTTGCCAGAATTTTGAAATATGGACTGGGCTGTTCTGTATACAGAAGAAATTTGCTTCAGATCAGTGAGTGATCTCCATGTGTACAGATCATGGAGAATTGTGGGTAGCCTCACTTACTGTGCAGCCCGACGACCCGAACGAGGTCAATCGGGTCAATTACTCCACCGATATTCTGATCTCCATCAACAACGTTTTCGCTAACACATGATTGTACTTCACATATCGTTCATTTTGCCAAAAAAGTGTCCATCAAACTGAAGGTAGATGTAAATGCCTCAACCGGCATTCTCCATTCGCTATGGTACAATGCCTGCTTATGGATTTGTACGTCAATGTACCGATTGTATATTGACCACAATAAACAAACACAAGAAACACTATATACCTCCAGTAGAATACTTAATTAAGGGAAAACCCGTAGCCCAATAATATGTGAATAACGCTATTCTTGACAAGTATCGGTTGTTGATAAAGTTCTTACGCGACTCTCTATTTCCGTAACAATTACTGTCCGGTAAAACTTAAATTGATTCCATTTGAAATGTTTTGCATTTCACTATAAATTTATAACAAAAGCTGTACACTTCAATAACGAGTGCACCAACAAAAGCACCATGGAATTCAGCACATCGATTTTTCTGACACATGTAGGTTACGCGCCACTAATTTACAATCTGTAGTTTGGCACTAGAACGCAAACGCTGTTTGCTATACACTCATAGCGACAGCGCAAGGGTTGAAAAGCCCTGCCAATGTCTGATACGCATGCACGCATGACTGTCTGAAAGCATCTCCACTCAGTGTGCATGACTGTCTGAAGGCATCTCCACTCAGTGTACATATAAGAGTCAGGTAAATCTTTCTTCATTTTGTATCACTATTAAATACAGTGTTAGTGTCAGAATCTGCAGTAACCAAACTCAAATAATATATTCATGTAGATCTGGTATTTTCGGGGTATTAAGGTAACTTGATATTTATTACGTTGGTAATAATAATAATAATAATAATAATAATAATAATAATAATAATAATAATAATAATAATAATAATAATAATAACAAGGCAGTATTGCTGAAGGCAATGAGTACTTGGGCCGTGATAGAGTAATTTTGAGGACAATATATACTACTATTCAAATTTTGAATAGTAGTATATATATATAGTAGTCTTGAATTTCCTCCTGTCAATGAGGCATTTGATTAACTGGTTATTAAACGAAGCAATGGCATGACAACGGCAAAATATGTCTAGCAACTTTTGTGGAGTTTGA
>LD343294.1:100157-118305 GCA_001465055.1 Ptychodera flava
GTGTTGCTTTCTCATAGAGGAAACAGAAAAGGATCAGGAATTTGTGATGTTTTTCAAATGAACTGCAGATTTCATAATGATTTGTACACTTTGCAAACATCAAGATTTCTCTGACACATATATCTGATTTATTAAAGTACCGTGGCCGAAGGGCGCGCCGAAAATATTACTATCTATCTATCTATCTATCTATCTATCTATCTATCTATCTATCTATCTATCTATCTATCTATCTATCTATCTATCTATCTATCTATCTGTCTGTCTGTCTCTGTCTACGTCTTTTTCAGTCTGTCTGTCTGTCTGTCTGTTAATAACTTTCTCGAAGCGCAGCCACTGATGAAAGAGTGTTGACACTAGTGTCTTCAAAAACAGCAGTTACGCATTTGCGGCTGCCCTGTATTCGACGACCGGCGCGGCGTTACGCCGACGGCGAGACGGCGGCTAGATAACTACAAAGCTGAACCCCGGTAGTGCTTTTCAAACAAGCGACCGCCCGTATGGGCGACATTCAGTGGTCGTGAACAACTTTTCTCACAGAGAATTTGTCGATTTATCTTCTGCCACGGGATTATCAATTCATACTGCTGGCTTCATCCTTATTGTTGTATTTCTTCTATTTGAACGGGTGTTGTAACTTTTAATGTATTATAAGAAGCTTGTTTTACTGTTTAGTGGTATGCACTCCAGTTATAGAAATTGATGTTAGTGTCACAACGTAGTCAAGCACAGTACGTACGTAGGTGTTTAATTACTGCAAGTAGACGGGTCACTCAGGACGTTTAGAACTAACTGAATCACTTCGGGAGTTCTATCCTTGATATAAGAAGCTGAAAACACGTGACCCCTAGTCCCTGGTGAGTTCCGGGGTGGGGGTGGGGGGCGCTTCAAACCATAAGATGACGTCATTGGCCCAAAAGTGAGATGTAAAAGGGATAGCGAATTCATCAGCTTAGATGTTATATTTTATACTGCACACAGGGGCAGGCCGATTCAACTACCATGAGCTTTTGCTAAAATACACTGAGCGACCATAGTGCACCCCTACCGGTTAAAACGTCCGTCATTTGTTTTCATAAACAGCTCAGAGTTCACGATCATTGCTGGTTTTGTCATGAAAACTCGTGGCTAAATATGAGAAGGGCCACTAAAATGATAAAATATAAATTTATGAATAAATGCACATGATTTAGATGTTATAATCTGTACAGAGACATTTGTAGACAATTTGCTTTCTGGAGATTATTTACATCTCTTCCTAACACCAGTCATTGAAGCAACGCGACTCTCACAAATATTACCTTGTCAGCAATTCGAAAAGCCTTCGAAGCAATAACTTAATACTATCTTTTTGTGATGGAAGAATGTGACGTAACCATGGCGACATATACGTGCATATAAGAGACAGGGGCACAAGAATAGATATATTTATAATGACGAACACAAAGCCGCGAATTGATTTTTCCCAATTTATTATTATTATATCGGAATTCAACAAAATTGCTTTTTCCAAAATATCAAAAGTTATCTTCATGAGCTACTTACCGACTTGCATTAAAAAATATGGCGAGTGTATAAAATAGCATACAGAAACATACTTCGATAATAAAACATATCAAACAGACAGTTGTCTAAGTTTGCACTTATAAGCAGTTATATTCATTCTACAGTTACGTGACATATGCTGTGAAAAACAGATCGATCTCTTTTTAAGGATCAGAAATGCAAAAAATTTCAACTATTCTAAATGTCGATTGATTGGAAAATACAATCAAGAAATTATACTGAGAAGCCCTATATTCGTTAAAATTCAAAATTAACGTATTAACCATGAACATGAAACTCTTAAATGGAAAGAAAATCAGATAACAATGGATACTGGATATGAAGTAAAAATTTATTCATGTGTATCGATGGCTGATTTGATTCTTTGAAAGTGTAAACGCCCTGATCTTTAAGAAATACAAAAATACGTTTAAGTCCAGAACATTAAAACTTTACATCTTCATATCTGAGATCATGAAACAAAGCTACTTTTCGTTCTTTCAGTACTTCAACATTTAAATACGCATTTTAAAGTCACCAGTATTGCTGTGAAATCAAAATTGCGATTGACTTGTTAAAAATACAAACTACAATAATATATTGGTGAAAAAAGTACAAACGTGTTACCATGATTGAAAATAAAATACAACAGGAAAATACAATGCTAACTTCGAGAACGTCTTAAAATTATTAGAAGTTCAACAAATCATTATCGATAGTCGACGAGAAAAAATTCAAAAGAAGGCTATCATAAGAAAACAGTTCAAAGTTCAGTTCAAAGTTCAAAATAACAATATTTGGAAATAAACACTGTACTTAAAATATCGAGTCATAATATGGGGATGATTCTGGATACTTTGTATCACTGATTAAAACAATCCTACAAAACTCTACCGTATACCCATTAACCTGGCTCAAGTAACCAGAAGTGCTGTGAAAATGACGAGTAAGTACACGCCGCCCAAATGGTGTGTAATGAGAAAAAACAAACACTAAAACACAATTCAATATTTCTAAAATATACATGAAGAAGTTCAGTAGAGACAACGTGCAGGTTTAGTATATCGGGTAAACCTGTGACCAAAAAAAAGTTTAATTTTTGAATATAATACTTCTATGCACAATATCTTCGTAATGATGAATATAAACGGTTCGCTGTGCAACACAACTAAAAGTTAAATTGAAATATAACCCCCAAAAATCAGCAATCAAATAAAATACCTTACTATACGCTTAAGTCACAGCATTTTTATGAATCGAGATAAAAATGTCAAACTAAGAAATACAGTTCATTGCAAATACTAATATTTTACGTACAGTACCCCTGCGCTGCAGCAGATATTTGTATTTACCTGGCCTGCCTGATGGCAGAAATTGCAATAGCGCCACCTATCAGCGGCTAATGTGAACGCGCAAAGAGTTCTACAGTGATGTGAGCCGGTTGGTTGTGCATCTCATAAAAATACAAAAGTCTCCGAGAATTCTGTCAATAAAAAAGTCCTGAAAGAAATACCACAGTTTCCTAATCCGTGATAATAAATCAAGGCTTTCACAAATTTTTTATTTGAACGGTGACAATGTGTACTGGACTACATTTTCTATGGTCCAAGTTATCTAATGAGTAAAGCGTTCGCCTACAGTCCAAACACAGCTGACAGATTGCCAGCTGAAGTCATCTGTGGATTTACTCCTGGAATTTTATAAATCTGACGATGTTACAAGAAATCGGAAGGAATTATCCTGATCAGGATTAATAGCACAAGGTACGTACATTGTTCAGGTAAGATCTGATGAGTTTCTTTCTTGAAATCGAAACAAATATGAGAAGATTTCACAGCGATGTTTTGATGAATGTTTACAGTGAATACAACTGTCATTGCAATGCTGTACAGAATTAACAAATGTATTCTGTAAAAAAATATGAAAATTTCAACCGATCACTTTGATTTCCACTTTATGAACTTATTTACATAAAAACGTGAAATTCTAACCCAAACATGACCAGGAAAATCTGAACATTAACACAGAAATATGAAAATCATGTCAAAATTTGATTGAGTCTGAATGTGATGTATTGTAAATTACATGACTCAGTCTACAGAAATATCAAATATCTCTTTTAAAAAATATGAAAAATTCAACTGATGACTTCAATTTTATGATTTTCGAATTCTTTACATCAAGACGTAAAATTCTAACTCAAACATGGCCAGGAAATTACGAACATTTCTCAGAAAAATGAAATTATTTGTATTCTCTGTGTCAAAACAATTGCATCAAAACAAACGTGATCACAATTTCATCAAATTTTACAAAAAGTTGACTCTGAAAATAATACAAAATTTCAACCAATGACTTTAATTTTTACATAATTGGATTCCTTACATCAAGATGAGAAATTCAAACCCCAACATGACTAGGAAATTGTGAATAGTTTCTGAGAAAAATGAAATTATTGACATTGTTGATGGCATCAAAACAAAGCGGATTACAATTTCTTCACATTTTACAACAAAATTCACTCTGAAAAAAATACAAAATTTCATCCAAGGGTTTCAATTCCACTTGGAGTCATTTCCTGACATCATAACGAGAAATTCTAACCCAAACTTGGCTGACAAATATTGAGTTTTGAGGAGAAAATCAGGAAAATTGTGTCAGTTATGGTGGTGATGTGTTTGTATGTTGTTCAGTTGTACAGCTGTAATTTGCTGCAATATTTGCATTGACTGTCTTCCCAGATTTCTTACTTGTAAATGACCTTGACAGTGGAAACATCTGAATAAACTATTCTACCGTCTGTAAACACTGCAATGTAGTTAAGGTATCCATCTACAGTTACAGTTTCCTGGTATTCACCCTGTCTATCAAATTTCACTATCTTCCTATACTCTGCCACATAAATATTGTCTGCATTGTCAACTGTAACTCCATATGGTTCCTCTAAGTGATCACTTCCAAATTGATTCAATATTTCAAGATTACTGTCCAAAACATAGATACAACTTCCACCATGACATGACACTATGAGTTGATATTTGCTATTCATGGTCAGAGACCGGGGCCCACTGAGTTGTTGACTTGAAATAATGTCCCCATCTCCATTACATTTGATTACACAGTCTGCCTCGTAGTCTGCTATGAAAACATTTCTGTCTTTATCAACAAATACACCAGTGGAGTATTCCAGTTTACCCATTGCTATTATTTGTTTCACTTCACTCTTTGCATCACTCACTACAATGCATTTGTTGCCAATATCCGCTGTGTAATAGTCACCATTGTCTGCCATTTTTGTGTCTGTTGGTGTGAAATTGTGAGGTAAGCCATGAACTGTGACAGATGTTAGAATCTGTGCAGTGTCTGCTGTTACCGTCTTCACACTGCCATGTCCATAGTCACAGACAAGTACATGTCCATTCTGGTTTATTGTCAATCCATATGGGTCAAAGTCTTCTCCTGATAATTTCTTGCCATCTATCGACAATAAAACCCTGACAGTGTTGGACAGTGGTGTACCTATAGGTGTAAGGTAACAATTTACAAACGTAGGTCAAAGGTCATCAGCTGATAAAACAATAGTAAGTGCCATTGAATCATGGTTTTTTGACATGAAGGCGACAATTTCTTGAAAAATTCTTTGAAAATGACAAATCAATATGCTAAAAATTTAATTAATTTGCATAATTAATTATAATTCATTAATTAACAATATTTTGAGGCTGGTAAATGTATTTTACAGCTGTCTATGAATGTTTGTTGTTGATCCATTGATTAGTAATGATATCAGTGTTTGGCCAAGTCATTGCCTTTCACAAAGTAAATTTTGTCTTTTGTTAAAGGGCCATTATTTGTAACTTTTGACCATTTTTACCTCGGAAAATTCCATGTTGGAGGCTCATATTTGTTGCAAAATGTTGTTTTACGAAGAAACAAACATGAATAGTGATGTTATAGCCACATGAAACTGGTAATTTTTGTTCAAATGTGTTGCCCTTCCGAGCTCGTTTGTTGACGTCTGGCAGGCTCAACGTGCTGGTGAGAACCCAGATATGGTGATGCCGCGATCACGCCAGATGTACAACTTCACGTTTATTGCGGGATCAAAACAACATTGCGTCGTGGATTGCCAGACATCCAGTGTTCTCACCAGAAAAAAAAATTTGTGGGACATTTTGTCCCGCTGACCAAAAAAAAGCGGGACAACGGATGATTTTTGTGAGACAATATATAAATATGTTAAAAAAGTCAAACTGCAAATACGAACCTTATTCTATGCATGGAAAAAATAAAGGACTCAACAACTCATTCAACTTAACAACTTTTTTGTAAACATTCGGTCAAAATATCAACTGATATTGAATATCAGTGCCTTTTAATGAAAAGTGTATGGGACTTTCGTTCTTTCCAGTGTAAGTCCATTTCGGGGCCCTCTACAATAACAGTAGTTGCTAGAGTGTCCAGCCGTTCAGCTCCCAGTTGATTCCTGTCATTAGTTACTTTTTTTCGCACACTAAACCCCCTTTCACAACCAGCAGAAGGAACAGGCCAAGTCAGCATCTATTTAGATCAGGAAACATATCCCTATGATGTTTGTAAACAATCATCAACTTTTGACGTGAAATTTTGGTCGCCAGCCAAGGCTACAAATTTTGTCAATTGATTGAAGCATGGAAAAAAGACGTCCATGTTCTTACGTATAAGTTCGCCTGGAATAATATACTTATCACATGCGCAAGCCAAGAATTGATAATTTTTTGCATAATAAGAGAACTTTCCTCCAACTATTCCACATTTAAACCTCGGAACTACTTTTGGAATAATATTATCAAACGGCAGTGGGCCAGTTGTCGATCATTTCCAGTCGTAGGTACTAGGTCGCGTGGGCGAGGAACGGAGCAAATGCCTTATAACATCACACAACACGTATCTCCCGCGAAGTTTATACATGATTCCAAACATAGCAAAGACCTAAAAATTATCTCAGGCAAAGTTGCGTTATTTTTCGAGAACAAAAATTCACTGAATCTCAACGGCACGAACACTATATAACGTCGTTCCCTTCAAGACCTTGGTTGCCATGCGGAACTCACAGTATAATGCTACCAGCTTCGAGTTCGTTGTTTTCGAAAAATGTTCATGTAATTCCTTAGGGATATACAAGCTTTACATTCTTGTGTTTTTGTAGTTCGGATTATCGTTGTCGTAGCCTATTAAAATATTTATCGTGCCCATGACGCCTCCAGCTTCCGCGAATTCCGTGGACATGTACCGGTATGCATGCAAGGCGAACACGTCCAGTGCGTCAGACTACCACAGTCTCGTGTGGTTCAATACACGACGGCCGCTGTGTGGTATACATAATGATAATGCATCCACACATCGACCATCATGTATCGAATCACAAGTGACTGTGGCTTAAGTACGCCCTCTGACGGGTATTGCCTCCAGATTGCCTCGGTTTCAACCAGGAAGTGTAATTACTCGCGTCAATCATTTACGTCCATGGTGAGAAGTATTGGCTGTATGATACGGCCGGCCGCGCCGTACGGCTGGCACCACGAAAGTTTATAATTTCAAAGGTGCTCCACTATTGGCGCGCACGCCCAAGAAATCCGCGACAAAACAGAAAAATACGCGAGAATGTCGCGGAATCGCGGCCTGGTGAGAACGCTGGACATCTGGCTACGGAACATGCTCAGACAATGGACTACGACGTAAGTGCCGGGCATAAGTAATGAATATTTATTTTGAAATTGCTGTAAATGGCTCGCGCAGGTGCAGAAGAATGCCTACGTTGCAATCCGCGTGTCAACAGAGTTTGTATTTCTGTCTGGACAAAAATTGAAATTTTCGTTGTAAAATCACATGTTATTTAGTTGTAGGGCACGTAATGTTTCTGAATAATATGCAATTCTCTGTATTTGACATGCTATTCAACATGAGCTGGTGATCATTTCAATGAAAACTAACGAAAAAATCGCAAGAAGATACAGCTAATGGAAGTTTAATTACCAATTTGCATAATTAATGAATTTCAGTAATTAGGCTGTATCTCAATAACTGTTTGGTGAATTATGCTGCAATTTCGTGGAATTTTTACTGTATCTGTTGCAGTATCATTGCCTTTTGTCAAGTGAATGTTATCCCTGTAGTAATTAATAATTTGCATAATTAATGAATTTAGGTAATTAGGCTGTATCTCAGTGACGGTTTGGTGTAAAATGCCTGAATTTTGGTGAATTGTTTCTGAAGCCATGGCAATAGCATTTCCCTTTGTCCGGTGAATTTTATCTCTGTACTAATGACTAATTTGCATAATTAATGAATTTAGGTAATTAAGCTGGATCTCAATCATGGTTCCGTGAAAAATGATAGAATTTTGTTGAATTGATCATGAAGCCATGGCAATGTCATTGCCTTTTGTCTGGTGAATTTTATCTCTGTGGTAATTACTATTTTGCATAATTGATGAATTTAGGTAATTAGGCTGTATCTCAATAATTGTTCAAAATAATATAATTTTTTGGAATTATTTCTGAAGTCATGGCAATGTCATTGCCCTTTGTCTGGGGAATTTTATCTCTGTGGTAATTACTAATTTGCATAATTTGCATAATATAGGTAATTAGGCTGGATGTCAATGAAGGTTGAGTGAAAAATGCTTGAATTTTGTGGAATTTTTTCTGAAGCCATGGCAGTGTCTTTAGCTTTAGTCCAGGGAATGTTATCTCTGTGGTAATTAATATTTTGCATAATTATTGAATTTAGGTAATTACGCTGTATCCCACTGACGTTCGGTGTAAAATGCCAGAATTTTGTGGAAATATCTAGGAACTAGACATCTTACTAATGGTTTGATGAAGGACATGAAATACAAATTTTGAAATCGTTGATCAGAATTGATGATCCAGTTAATGTTAGCTTATTTGTGATTATTAATCTGCATATTTATTTAATAAAGTTTGGTAATAGGCGTGCACCTCAAGAATGGGTAGATATCATGATGTTGTTCAAATTTGCAGCTATTAAATTGTTAGTCATGTCACACAGTAGTATAGATATGTTAGTGCAATGATTTTTGTGGTATTTATTTATTTGCTTGTTTAATGAATGTTTGTAGTGAGTTTTTTACTTTATGGCAATAATTTATTTATATTTTTAATGAATTAAGGTATCATCCTGATAATGTTCTTGCATGTATAAATCATGTTGTAAGTAGTGCTACTGCTGAATTTTTTCACCACAACATGTGTATTGCAACATGCAAACAGTAATTGGACCATGTCAGCATCAATATCAGAGATGCAGTTGATTTGCTTGTCCACCACATTTAAGCTCTGTTTCAAATTTGCAGCTATTAAATTGTTAATCATGTCACACAGTAGTGTAGATATGTTAGTGCAATGATTTTTGTGGTAATTACTTATTTGCTTGTTTAATGAATTTTGGTAATTAGCATGTATCTCAAGATTGTAAATGATGTTTAATAAATAGAATTGATTTGTGTGATAAGGTAATACAATATGTAAAATATACAATATATATAGTGTTGCTACTGTTTGTGTGGTGAGTTTTTACTTTATGGCTATAATTTTATTGAATGATGGTGAATTTTGCACTGGTGTAAGACCTCAAGTTTGTTGGAAATTGAATTTATAATGTGTGTCACAGAGTAATGTGTGTCACAGAGTGTGTATGAGTGTGTATGTCTGTGTCTGTGTGTGTGAGTGACCCATAATCTGTTCATTCATGCAAACACTTGAAACTGCACAAACACTAATACAGCTTTGACAATATTGAGATATTGTTTCCCTCAATGTTCAGTCAATGCACCTGATTCCAAAACTTTGCTAAAGTTGTTCTAACTTCATTAAAGAAGTTGATGCTCGGCGGTGGCAGTCCCCGGGTTGGTGGGTACCCATGCTTGATACCCAAGTTTGAAAAGTACCCCCTTTCCTAGAATATTTCTGAGAAAAACACCCCCTATTTGTGGCAAATCTGGGAGAAATTAGCTGTAAAAAACATACCCTTATTTTCGAAATCTAGGAGGTTAGTATGTTGACTTCCAGGGTTGACCCTGGAGGTTGACTTTGTATACATGTACATACATCACAAATGTTTGTCCTCACCTGATTTTAGTCACATTCATACACAATCATCTTCCTTATGCGTTTGGATCTGGAGTTCTCTGCTGGCTCTTCTTTGACAATACACCTCCAGACCAGATTTAGTGTCCTAGGGAGATTATGAAAGGACTACCCCTAATCTCGGAGGTTACTCTGAAAAAGTACCCCTTTTTCTCGATTTCACGGACCTAGAATCTCCGAGATGACTGAAGAAAAACACCCCCTTTTCCGTGAATTTGGTAAAGCGCATGGGTACCCACCAACCCGGGGGCTGCCACCACCGGGAGTTGATGTCATAACTTAACACAGTATAGATAACATTAGTACAGATAATGTATAGACAAAAATATGTATTTTAATTCGAAGTAGCTGCAACATTTCATTTTTTCAGTATTTTGTTTTGTTTTTGTTTTGTACATGTGGTTTCAACGTTTACCGCCATTTTTACTTAAACACTACCGTACAATAGTTTGAATCTTACTCTATGGATTTTTATGGTTGAGTTGGTAAATACAGGGAAATTAGGGTCAAGGTTATGCATGAAGCATATCAAATAGTGTTTGTAAAGTGGATGCCAAGCATCTAAATATCTGTTTTTGGAGTGGAACAAAAGGATATAAAATTATTTAGGATGTCAAATCCATTAAGATGTGTACAGCTGTTGTCACGCTGACTTCCTGATCTGTTTAGTGTTTCATGTAGTTTGGATTAATTTTAATTTTAAAAGGCGATGACATTGCCATGGCTTCAAAAACAATTCCACAAAATTCTAGCATCTTACACTGAACCGTAACTTATTGAGATACAGCCTAATTACCTAATTTTCTCATTTGGATAATATCACTATACAGGTACAAGACTACTTTTGATAGTGTGGGAAGGGACTCATACATCTCATCACTTTGTCAGAGCTTACTATATATCAGTTATGAGAAAAGGTAAATGAAATTAATTCATACATATATTGCTGACTCAAGTGAACATTGTATCAATACTGTTTACATAATTACACACATACACATTATACACGTAATAACAGAGGTTGTGGCACTCTGCAACTGATGGAGGGTATACTGCTGTTTTGAACAAGGTGCAGACAATTGCGGGCAAGTAAATATTGTCTATATGCACTGTCTGCAAATGTGGTCTTCAAATAGACTAGAAGATTACGAACATTATCCACCACAATCACTATCACAAAACAACCTTGTTGTACTGCTCATAAGTTGGAGATTTGAAATAAGTCTTTCATAAAATGATATGTACTATGTAATACATTATGCATAATTTTATTAAACCACATTTTATTTGTCTTTCAGAGAAATGAGAACATGATTGCAGTACAGTAGAGATGAAGTATGGTAGAATGGAAGAATGGAAGAATGGTACCTGTTACATGTATGATGAATCTGCAGTTGTAATTCAACTTGAACTGTGAGGGCAGTATTCATGATGGTGAACATGGAATGAATGACAACTGCAAGAGTCTTGACTGATGGATATTCTGATTAAATTGTAATGATGAAGTTAAAACTCATAGACTCTGAGGGCAGTGTTGGTGATGGTGACCATGGAGTGGATGACAATTGCCACTGTTTGAAACTGATAGTGATGGATATTCTGATCAAGACACTTGCAACCACAGACATTGACCATTCTTAATGGCTCTAAATCAAAACCTTTACAGCTGAAGAAAATAAAATTACATTGTCTAATGCAATTGATTAATTGGCAACTTTAAAGCAACTGTGTAATTTGAAGAACTGTACCTCACATGTTAACATACAGAATATAGAAATTGTGTGATCATCAACTGATGGTCTCTTTGTAACATCAGACAAACTAACATTGCAGTACATTTTCTTTTTCCTAGTATCTCTGTTTCCTAGTATTTTTCTAATTTTCAGGCAAGTCTTACTAGGTCAAAGTCTCGTTCTGGGAAAATCATTTGCAATTCAGAAGATACTGATTTTCCCTATGCTGAATACAAGATGAACTGTTAAAGCTAAGATTTTCATCATACATGAGTCATTTACACAGAAGTTGATGGTTGTTGAGTGATAGTGATTGTGATGGACAATGTAGGTAGATACACTTCTAGTCTATCTGAAGACCACATTTGTGGTCCTAACAAATCAAAATGTGCTTAGTACAAAATGTGACTAGTATAGGTACGCTTGATGTATTTTGAGTCTATGACTTAGCCTAGATAATACATAAAATATTTAATATTATGTTTCCATAAATTTCAAATTTTTCAGTAAAGATTGAGTCAGAACTGTTGAAATGAGTATAAATTTACATAATATGTATTTTAATAAGTTTTGTTTTGCCTTATTTGCTAAGGTGTTTCTTTGTAGGAAACATTTGTCCGTTGGTTTCAGACATCATTTTTAGGTTCTGCGGGATGTTTTTACATATCCCTGTAACCGTGAGATTTGAATATGTGCATTTAATGGACCGTTATGTTATCTTTTGTCAAAGCATCATATTTTACATGGCAATTGTCTTAATATGGTGTATAGCTTTCCACAGATTACTTTATAATGAGTCATGGCATAGTGATCATTCAATTCAAAGAAAATCTTTTACAGACTGCTGTCTCACAGATTACATGTTGTTTCAATAAATTTCACTTGAACATCCTAATTTGAAAATTACTTTGACTCGCTAAATCAAGTTATATTATGTGCTAGTGGTGATCTTGTTCAATTTTATTTCTTTCAACCTTTTATGTGTAAAACCATGGCATTTTTACCCTTCAACATTTGTAGCTACTATAGTCTATAGCAGCTATAAAGATAGGTATCCGTCACGCATCAGTGTGTCTGTCTGTCTTCTGTCTATGTATGCATGTATGTGTATGTATGTATGTATGTATGTATGTATGTATGTATGTATGTATGTATGTATGTATGTATGTATGTATGTATGTATGTATGTATGTATGTATGTATGTATTTGTAGACATCTTATGCCTGTATGTATGTATGTATGTATGTATGTATGTATGTATGTATCGTCTTGCTGCTATATGTATGTATGCCATGTGTATGTATGTATGTGTGTGTATATGTATGTATGTATGTATGTTTGTATGTGTACGTATGTATTATATGTATGTATCGTCTTGCTTCCATATGTATATGTGTATATATGTATGTATGCATGTATGTATGTATGTATGTATGTATGTATGTATGTATTTATGTATGTAATGCATGTATGTATGTATGTATGTATGTATGTATGTATGTACGTGTATGTATGAATGTATGTATGAATGTATGTAATGTATGTATGTATGTATGTATGTATGTATGTATGTATGTATTGTATGTATGTATGTATGTATGTATGTATGTATGTATCAGGCACCTAGTGTTATAGTGCTTTTTTCTCACATGTTCACACAAGTGAGCATAAGTCGCAGCGATGTATGACTGTCTGTCTGTCTGTCTGTGTGCTCAATATCTCAAAAACAGCTAACAGATCAGAATCAAATCTGGTACATGAATTCAGTTTGCAAATGGCAAGAACTGATTAGTTTTTGGCGGCTGTGGCTTGCTTACTTTTTGTTCATTTGCATAATTAATGATTTTAGAAAAAACGGGTATATATTGAGAATGACTGAACACAATCTGATGAGATTTGCTACAAATGTTGATCACACGAAAATGTATCAGCCGTGAAAGATATTAAGGGTTGACATGACAGATAATTGCTTGTTTGCATATTTTAATGAACTTTCGTAATTAGAGATATATATCTGAATAGGCTAGATTAAAATTGGCGAAACTTGGTATGTATAATAAAGATATTATGATATTAACACTATTGAAGGTCATTAAGCATTTTTTACTTCAGCCAATTCGTAATATACATATTTGATGAACTTTCCTAATTAGGGATATATATCTGAATTGACAAGACCAAAGTTGACGAAACTTGCTACATATATTGAAGATACTATGATACAATAGTCATTAAACATTTCTACTTCATCAAACTCCCAATTTGCATATTAAATAAACTTTTGAAATTAGGGATTTATATTTGAATTAACTCGACCAAAATAAATGAAACTTACTTTGTACATTAAAGATACTATGATGTAACATAATTGAACGTCATTAAGCATTTTACTACAGCCAATTCCTTATTTGCATATTTAATGAATGGACGTTAAGGCTCTTCTAAATCATTAGATGGCCAGTCAGCAACAACTTCGTACTAGTGATCGTTGAAGTCATACTATCATCAACTTTTGAGTTGTGATTTGTTGGCTTTTTGAACTAAGGTAGGGAGGGGTCTTATACATGGATGTACAGCATTTTTGAAAATCTTCTAAAAGTGGGGGAGGGTCTTATACTCAAACGGGGTCTTATAATCGGAGCTTTACTTCAGCCAATTCCTTATTTGCATATGTAATGAACATTTCAAATTAGGGATATATATCTGAATTGACTCAACAAAAGTTGATGAATCTTGCTACATATATTTAAGATATTATAAAACAAAATTATTGAAAGTGGTTAAGCATTTTTACTTCAGCCGAATCCTTATTTGCATATTTATTGAGAACATTTCAGTTAATTCCTAATTTGCATATTTAATGAACTTTCCTAATTAGAAATATATATAAGGATTTACTAGATCAAAGTTGGCAAAACATGATATGTACATTGATGATTGTACCAGGTTATGACAATTTTGAAAGTCATTTCCCATTTTCATGTCAGCTAATTTATAATTTGCATATCAAATAAGCTTTCACAGTTTGGCATTTCTAGCTTGAAGGACTTGACCAAGGGCAATTGCACATGCTATATTAAGTGGTGATACAATGACAGTACTCAAAGAAATTTATTATTCTTATTTCAGCTAATTTCATATTTGAATACTTAATGACCTTTAGAATTGATCTGTGGTGAATATTGTTCATTATGTTGATCATAACACTTTAACTAAAGTTGCAAACATGTTGTAAAGGTTCAAATTTGCACATGAATGCAATATATAATGAAACACATGAGCATTTTCAGTTCATATCTTGTTCTATTTAAGCACAGCCAGTGACCCTAGGGCAACCACAGACTTAAGGACCCTATAGCTTACAATTCATTTGCTACTCACTCTTTGATACATCTCTGTAGTATGTTTTTTTATGTTTTTCCACGATAATTGAATAGAGCAAGGTACAATCGTTGCACTTTTCATGTCATATTTCAAAAATTCACCTACCTCTTTCAACCCGCATCAACTGTTGATAGATTTCTTTCTGTTCATCAGGGATATCGGCCTTATCAAGGATTTCCTGGATACGCTCCTGTAGACTATCTTGCTTTGCAGTCAAACTGGCTTTGGCGGTCGTCTTCCTTGACTTTGTCTGAACCAACTGTCTGAACCCCTCTATCACATCTTGTTTCCTTTCTGTAGAAATGTCAAAGTCATGAACGATGTTCTCAACATACTCTATGAGTAGATCGCCCTCTATCACCATCTTTCGATCAGGCTTGCCAGTCTTGTCTGGAACTAAAGGCATGGACTTCTGGAATGCCATCATTAATTCTTGTTTTATTTCTAGAGGAATATCTACTTCATCGATTATAGCGCCAGTATTTCGGACGAACTCCATTCGGTCAAAAACCAATTCTGAGTAAGTGTTGTTCAATTGTTGTATTTCTGTCTTTATCTTGACCCATTCACGCCAGAGTTCGTCAAGTTCAGAGTTTCTAACTCTCTCTTGTTTCACTTCCATTCCTCTTAGGATATCTCTGTCTATAGCTTTCTTTCTTGTCTTTACCTGCCCGATAGTAACAGCGGCCATCTTTCTTTTAATGTCGGATTCAAGTTTCTCATTCATCTCTTCGATATCTTGAATAGGCTGTTGGTATATCTCCTCACCTAAATACAGATATTAATGACAGAGTTATGGTACACGACAACGAATGTTTCACAAAAGGTACATAATCTTGGTTCATGGTGACCTATAATACCCAGCAAAGTCAAATGGGGAATGGAAGGTGTTAATCATTTCATGTGACATATAAATAACAGTTTATTTTAAATATCAGCGAAGGGTTAACAGTTTGTCAAGGCTAAGGACCTCCTTACGTTGAGTACGTTGAGCAATGAAGATTTACACTGATTTTCATGTAAAAAATTCAAATGATCACTTGTTTCATGTCGTAAATAAGTTGCCGTCATCCAATTCAGCTTGGTCTTAATAATATTTACAATGTCAAAAATTATTAATTAACGTCATCTAAACTCATGTATGTACGGGGACATCGTTTTTGAAAATAAAATCTATATCAATATATCTATCATTAGGCACTAGCACAAAGCATTAGTGACACTCAATTGCACATCCAATTACCAAATAACATGTACTAATGCCTCATATAGAGAGGTTGAGATCGACACGTTAACTATGTATATAATTCTTACACCACAAACGTTAGCCGTCCATTTACCCTTTCATACTATGATTATACAGGTCATATAAAAATAACATACCATCGGTGTCTGCTAATTCCTCCTGACATAGCAGATACTCTTCATAGTCTATCGATGTTCCTAATGACAGGTATAGAGCTCCAATCTCATCCAGAAGGCTCTCGGACAGGAATGTACTCTTCACCATCCTGTGAAGGCTTCCACTTGAATAGTCACCCATCAACGATTCCAGGGCTTCCGATGACTGGCAATCCATGATATATGAAATGCATCCTTCACCTATATGACGCAATCTCATATCGTAATGGCGTTGGTCTAGTTGTTTCCCGACCAGTATCGCATTTTCTTGAGTTTGATTGTTAGCGTAGAAGTCAGCATCAACTTCCCTGACTTTTTTGCCCTCCTTTGGAATAATCCCGTCCGGTCTCACTTTTATTTCAATCTGACCTAAAATTGCAAATCACAGCTATCTTAAACTTAACGACAAAATACCCGTTTGGTGCAATCAATACCCGTAGCTGTTTTCTGTATCACAATGGAAGATATGACTAAGTCAGCTAGTTAGTCCAAACGGCTTCTACGCTGAAAACAATCTTCGCTATGTGACAATGCATATCCACCTTTGGTTTTCAATATTTTATATCAAGTAATAAAGTGAAATCCAATTTTAATTTTGTTTCACATCGAATGTAATTGATATAATGCCATATGTCTGGATAATCGACGTTTGCAATTGTTTAATACGCTTTTGTGAATAACCTTCTTACATATTTTATGTAATCTTAATTTTTAATTACATTAGACAATTAAAGTCAATAGAGAAACCTTGTAGTTAGCGCACGGTCATGTAATTATCTCACCGAGCCGATTCATCCCTTAAGCCGTTCGCGCTTAATACCCAAATAAACTTTATGCTGTCAGTCTATAATATTTTAAATGATAGATTATAATTTTATTTTCTTACGTGATAGGCGCTTCCTCTTGTTTTTCTTTGACCAAAACTTGAGATGAGCAAGATATCTCAACCATCGTTTGGATTTTTTGCCTGGAAATTACATTCAAGTTTTTGTCAGAGGCATAGACCAAACAATAAAAATAAATTAAGCCAAATTTGCCTTCAAATTCTTGAGAAGTAAGAGTGGCTTCTCTTACTAAAACTTGACACGACCCTCTTCAAAACTGTGTACGTAGGTACTCTCTCGGAACCAATGGATGCATTTGTAATGTCTCAGCTGTCGACTTACAAAGCCTTAGTAGTTGGTCAAGCTGATTAGAATATTAATCATACCAGACTCTAGGTGGCAATTATCAACCGTCTTTTGAAGGAGGCATAAAATGAGATCTTAGCTTTCATCACTTCAATATAAGTGTACACCTCATTCTTATCACATGATAATTAGCCCAGTGGCTGATGTAACTGTTACTTAAATGATTGGCACATATTAAAACACTTGCTCACTTCCACTCTCGTGGTAAAAATCAGTGCTTCTTCGAGGATGGTTTTCTCGCTGAAGAAATGGAAATCTACGCCCTAGATATTGTTGGATTGCACTTCAACATTGCACATTCATCGCTATGGCAGTGGTGTATGTTATGTTCTGTGTCTCTTCATTTACAGATGTTGACAATTTTAAGTTTTAAACGTCTGCACATTTATAACACAACGACTAATAAAAAGAGATCATCGGTGAGTAAATAAATTGTGAAAACGATTCCATCATAGATGTAATATAAATAACCCAAACAGAATTGGAAACATATTGATGATGTGTACATGCACATCATTCTCACATCATCTCATATTTTAAGTTGCATTTGTTTAACGTCATGTGTTTCAATGGTTTACGTAAGAGTATCCAATATATCGCAATTACCTGAACTCTGTTCCTTGCCTACATCACGATCATATCTTGATCCGTTGCCATTTTTAGGTGTACTACACAACTTGTCATCATCATCATCATCATCATCATCATCATAGCTTGCTCCATCTGAAAAGTGGCAGTTTAAAA
>LD343294.1:118377-129103 GCA_001465055.1 Ptychodera flava
CCCCCTCTCTCTCTCTCCCTCTCCCTCCTTCTCTCTCTCTCTCTCTCTCTCTCTCTCTCTCTCTCTCTCTCTCTCTCTCTCTCTCTCTCTCTCTTTCGTGGCCATTTTCGTCCAGTACATGCTTTCCTATGACTGAGAGACACGTCGCCTTCTCCGACGCTTCATGCTCCGGTTACCACAAATCGATGTTCTGCAACTCTAACAGTTGTAAAATCACAGCAATCAGGTATAACACGATAGGAACTAACTTGAGAGAAAATGGTCTTTTAATTATCCAAATTTATCAGAATGTTAGGTGCGCCCTAAAGCTTAAATTTGCGATATTACAAATACTGCAAAAAAAGAAATGCAGTTGAGTTTCAATTTGCTGATTAAACGGGCATTATTGCAATATCGTATTCTTCCAAATTAGTTTCAATCGTGTTGAACATAGCAAAATGTGAAAGTTATAATGTTCTGTTATTAATTTGAGTGTTTTTTAAATCAACTTGGGAGACACAAACATATACACACAGAAACAGTACCTTTCCCCTTCATGGCAGGTGACCCCCCTTGGTCGGATGAAGCATGACCAGTGTGCTCGTGCTTATATTTTATCGAGCTTTCTTGGAATTCTGTACCTGTGTCTCTGTCACCTATTGAAAAACATAAATTCAAATATGAGCTAAAAATTATATTGACAAGGCCTGTTAATATTCGTCTATTCCTATAAAATCATTTTCGTTATCTGCCTTGAGCGTCTGAGATTTGTATGCCTATTTCGCTTTGGAAATGATGACAAATCTGCAAAAAAATAAATTCTGCAACAAAATAAATTAAGAAAGTTAATAAAATTTACGATCCATTTATTGTAAGGACATTTTTTCAAACTGCCGGGTCACTGTAAATCCAGCTATCTCGTCAGTCTTCTCTCACTTGCTCGTGCTATTTGCAATTACCGAAAACTATTTCAGTAATCGAGAAGGGGATCGTTGAGGTGGGTTTTATGCGTTTGAGCCATGGCCCATAACGACGGTTTATCAGTTAATGTTTTTTGTCTATGTCGCTGTTTCTAATGCAAGGTATCGTTCTTCTTATCATACCTTTACTTTCTTGATTGCCAGACGTACTAGAAATATTTTCCTTGTTGCCTACTGTTCCTGCTCCGTGTTCTGCAGCCGATGCCTCACGATCTGGTTGGAGGAGAATATACGAGAATCGACATGATAGTGATTTTCATTCTTTATCGCTTGTGAGTGTAATTTATGTTTCTGACTCGCTTTTGTCGGCGTTTCCCCATTTCTTCTGTGTCAGATCATTATATATCATGCTACTTTACCACCCAAATCTCTGACTGTCTGTATCTTTCCCTCTGTCGCTCACCTGTCCGCAAAAAAATTGAATTTTATTTGACAGCCTAGACACATATACACACGCCCATACTATACACACACGCGTGCATGCCTTCACTTACTCATCACTCAAAGTATGTGTCCCCGTACCTTTGTGCTGAACAGTAGTTTTTGCTTCCATCGTTGTTTCGTTCTTGTCAGAAGAAGAGTCTTGAATATCGGTTGTCAAAGTTGCGATGAAATCTTCATTGATGCCCTGAAGATCTCCAGCAACCTTTTCTATGATATGCTGTCTTATCATCCTCGCACGTTTCAATGCCGTCGGATTTTTCAGCATGGCGGACGTTATTCGTTTGGTCAACCCTGCCGGATCTTTAACCATGTCTATTGCACACTCTCTTGCTTCGATCGAATCTATATGCTTATCTACTATCTCGTGGCTATGGGATCTTCGAGGGTAGACAACGGGTATTGCTGCGCACATAGCTGCCAGGGTGAGGTTTGCATAACTTGTTGAAGAAGGCGGAATTAGTACAAGATGAGAAGAAAACAGTTCGCGGTTAAATTCCTCAGTAGTTGTCACGTAAGTAGGCGTGATCTTCAATTCGGGACTACGCGTCAGCTTTTTCACGATTTCTTCTTCCTTACTTGGTGGTATTCCTATAATTTTCCATGTCGGTGGCGTTTTCTCCAACAGGTCGATATTGTCAGCGACTGTGTTAATGGCACTGATGATGACTTCAAGCTTCTCTGGATCTTCGAATTCATACTCTTGGACGATGGATAGAATTTGGAATGCTTCGTGTTCAAGAATTGGTAGCTTTTCTGATATCGAAGGAGATAAGTATTCCTCGAACATTGTTGGAGAAAGCAGCTGTTGGTTAGAGTCACGATAAAGTCGCCTATACCTTGCGTAAACACTTTCACCGACAGAAAATGAACATTTTGCATTCTTGAACTCATCCGACATGACTTTCTTTCGAAATTCCAGTTCCTCCTTACTGCAGCCGACAATCAAAGGCGTTATGTCGTCTTTATCAAAGAGGTTGATCAGATAACAGGACGCCTTCGGAAACACCTTACTTAGGATTTTAAAGGTAGGTATTGAGGTGAAGGCACTGAAGCCAAACACGAATTTGACATTTGTCAACTTTCCTAACTTTGGATAGTATTCATCGGGGCACATCAACCAGTCACGATGTGGCTCTCTGAATTCCAATAAGCCTTCCTTCGTCGGAAGTTCAAGGGTGACACCGAGCTCTTCTGCCTCGCGTTCCTCTTCTTTTGTTGCTTGTAGAGCAGTGCAATGGACTGATATTCCCATGTTCTGTAGTAGTCGGATAACGAGATGAAGACCATCGGTGACTCCTCCATGAATTGCTGGTCCCCACCGTTCACTTACAATCACTGCTTTGTTTACCATATTTCTGACAACCAAAATACAAGTGTGGCTTTTAATGATTGATTATTTTATTTACTGAAAGGGTTAATAAATATTGTTGTTGTCCCATTCATTTTTGCTGGTTTTAATACTAAACACCCTGCCCTGTGACTTGCAACGTATCAGATCTGCAAAATGTATATACTTACTCTATATACTTACTGTTATAGTAAAAATTTCAAAAAGTGCTAACACAGTCCGATGTCACATGGCTTTAATGCGTTTTTCTCTTGTCAACTTGATACTTTACAGTGAGATACATCAAAGTGCTTGAGATAAAATTCAATGTTCCACTCAGTCACATCGAATATCTTGGGTATCGCGTTTCATTGCACTTTTGTTAACCGTACCATCCAACCCTACTGACGTTGCGGTAAGTCAGACCTGGCAAGCTGAAAAGTCTCATCGGCTTCTTTACATTCGTAGTTTTCACTAGTACAATAAGAAAAGTGTCGCTGTTCCGCGTTTTATATGGAGATGACAGCAGCAAAATGTTGGCTCGATATTTCTTTCTTTGTTTCATTATCGATGCAACCCAATTTCAAAGTAATCGTTCAATACCTGAATGACCAATCATATCAATCATGCGCCAAATTCAGAACAAACAAAAATATAAACAAATTTTTGATCCACAGGTCTTATATCGAACGGGATAACACACAAGTCGTTTAGAGATGTAGAGAAAAGATAGTTGTACAATGCCGTAACTTGATCAAATTTTCAAGTTCAAAACTAAAGATCATGAAGCAAGACCTGGCGATAAAGTGCTGTCAGGCCGTGTGACACTTTACAACCATCAACTAAAATCTGGCAAACATTTTATCTTTGTGAACATCAACCCATTCGAAGATATAATGGCTTAATTCCTGGAGTGTCCTATATCGATCTTAGTGGACGATAGACAGCATATCACTCCATCGCCTTGCAAGTATTTGGTAATGCCCGTAATAGAATCAAGTGATGAAACAATTGAAAATGTTTTGTCAAATTGCATCTTAGTTCTCTTCACATCGAACTATAGAGGGCGCAAGTGTTGCCAAACCTGTCACTGTGAGACTGCCAAGCCAATCAACATGAATGGCTACGAAGCTTGTAAAGTATGACAGCTCTCAGGTGTTTCACGCAATCTTTAACGGCTCTACTCTTTTCAATAGATATTTTCCTGCAATATAAATTGTCGACACGCCTGGATTCCATTGGCCAAGTTCGGGGTATTGCCCTACAAGCTCACTAATCGGCGTCTAAAGTGATTATCTGGAGTGCTTACCTTTTGGTTTTCGTTGCCCTTGCACTGCCACGTCGGCCGCCATTACTATCTGAGCGTTCAGCATGTACACCGCGTCTGCTGTCTGAAGTACTCGGTCTTGCGTCAGAGCTTGCCATGTCGACTCAGGGTCTGCGCAAATCAAAGTCAAAGTGAAAAGCAATCTACAATGACGTAATCCTGATCAAAGATAAATCTAAAAGGTCGGTGACAAACGCAAAAACAAACCAAGCTGTCTTAGAGTTGTAGAACTCGTGAAAAAGGCATGTGTTAATTATTAACTGTGGTATTTTTGGAACACTGCAGCGTTTGCATTGGCAGTACAAAGTTATTTGTGATACAAGTGTTAAAGTTTATCTGAACTTCAAAATTCATCTAACGAAACGTGTTAATGAATCTTTGTCAATTTGAGAATTACCTCAGCGGCTACAGACTGTCAGATCAACTTGGCGCAATTCGTCACCCTAATATGGGGTCTGTAGCCAACACATTCTTATGCGAGCATGTTTACAATAGTGTTACATACATACCACTTCTGTTCCAATATGTTCGAGCACGTGCGTTTTGTAATCGTAACAGCCACAATAGATGGAGAGTTCCTTCTCAGTTATAGCGTTTGATCAGGCACTGAGCATCGTAGTGTTAGACGCAATTTGTTATGGACTGTCTTTTACCAGCTTGCCATTGATACTGTCTGACATTGTCTGACGGGGACTGTAATTTTAATTGCTAATGAATTAGCGCTCCCTTTCGTCAATCTTTGCTCCACTAAATTTCGCCATTTCTCCGAGACCCCTCCTCCTCCTCTCAAAATCAATCATCACCACCACCACCACCACCACCGTCATCATCATCATCATCGACAACAACAACAACAACAACAACAACAACAACAACAACAATGAAGAATGAAGGATTTGAATAATAACAACGCCGATGGTGTTCTGAAGTTGCATCAATCGTCACATCGTATGATAGAGGATGAGGCTAATTAGCTTGGGAAATTTTAAATGAGAATTCAATTGTTCTCGGCGACCAGCTTAAAACATAACTTTCAGACCACAGCACAGGCCTTGTCACCATGACTTTAATTACATAGTTAGAAATGGAAAACTTATGTTTAACGAACTTGGATAGAAATAAAATGATGTACTTCAGGCTGACAATATTAAACGTTCAGGGAAGTTGATTATTGTTCAAGAATTTCATTTTTCGAATGATTTCATTACGTAGGTCGTAAGACCCTGCGTATACGGTATACACGTCCACCTCCACATGTTGTTTTTAATAGCCAAACATACATATTAGCTTCCATAATGCATTTGAAAACTCTCTTGTGAACTCCATGCCAGTCTCTATTATTGTTTTTAGACTGTGATGTGGTGTACCATTAGAGCTCCCCCTCCCCCTTGCTGTCACTGCATTTCGGTCTTTCTGATGTTCATGGTGCATACTTTTTGTTCAGTAAGTGTTTGCTAAATTGAAGGGTATTTCATGTTTAAATGTAAAAAAACCAACATACAGTGAATATCACAAGTGTCTTGAAAGCAAATCACAGAGAGTCAGAGAGAGTAAACAAAAACTGTGCTTTTTACGGATGAGTTGAAATGAACCATGCTACTGAGCATAATGATCCATGGCCAGTCTGCACCAATCAAGGTACCTAATGCAGCGCACACAACCTGACAGAGGTAGGTCGTCACCTTGGTGTGAAAAAAAATAGAGAAAGAGCTAAGCTGTCACCACTTTCGCTCCGTTTGTCTACAAATGCAGACTGAAGACTTTATTCGAATCGATGAAGAAAAGATACGTCTCAATTGTTCCTTAACGCGTGTAATGTATATCTCTAGCTTTCACACACAATAGAATCCAGCGTTGGTGAGCACATTTATCATGTTTATTCTCAGTAAATAATTCCTCGCAAACTTTGCAGACTGGAGCACGCGCAGTAGATCTAAAGGCTATGCTATTTGTAAGTCCCGGATTCACGTATCGCGTTCATCCTACTCGAGGATTTCTACAGTAACTGAAATAAAGAATTCAACGTTGGTGAGCACATTTATCATGTTTATTCTCAGTAAATAAAATAGTCAGGCTACAACAGCGGCATATGTCAGACGTTAACCCAAATTTATCACTTTTACGATGTTGAACGGCTCCAGTCTAGTGATACTGATAAACATAGACACTATCAACACAATTCAGGTGTTAAAATTCCTCCATATCTCAGTATCAGCACTGATAAAAGCCAAACAGAACGGTGACCTGAACGAGGTCAATCGGGTCAAACACAACACCGCTATTCTCGTCACCACCAACTGGTCAACATGTGGCTGTACTTCAAATATCCTCCATTTTGCCAAAAACTATTCCACCAAACTGGATGTAAATCCCTCAACTGGCATTGTTGACTCGGTTTAGTACAATGTCGCCTTGATGATTTATACCTCAATAAACAGATTGCACAGTGACAGCAGTAAACGAACTCGTGAAGCACTACACACATGCTATGTGAATGACGTCATTCTGGACAAGCAGCAGTTGTTTACCACATTCGTACCCCAGCTTTCACGGCTCTATATTTCAGTTACGTGTGCTGTCCAGTAAAACTGAAATAAGTTGCATCCGAATAATTTGTTTGTTATTTACATTTAATGCAATGCACAAAAAAACAAAAAAAACCCCAAAAAACAAAAAATTTAATGAATGCACAAACAAAAGCAATCTGTAATTAAGCACATCGACTTTTCAGACACACGTAGGTTATACGCCGCTCACTTCAAATCTACACTTGTAGGTTACCTAGCGATGAGGAAGTAGACATGTCACAATTCAAAACTATAGCTTGATAAGGGATTGCAAACATGGCTTGTTTTGCTCATAGCGGTCGCGCCAGGGTTGAAAAAAAACATAGGCAGATCTCCAATACCCATGCGCGAACGTGTGTCTAAAAGCTTCTCAACTCAATAATGAAGCATTAAGAAGGGTAATTCTTTAGTAAACTACTGATGATCACTGTAGCTTTATTGACAGATGATAGATCATATTAACGCTACCGGATATGAGGGTCGTGTCCAATTGTCATGATTCAAAGTAACGATATCGGTCGAGACACGGAGGACACGTAAGTCGCATTTATTCTGCCTATAGTGTAATGACTATGCGATTATATGTGTACTTGAAAGTCAGGAAAATCTGTTTCCTGTTTTGTATCACTTCTAAGGCAGTGTGCACCTCGAAAGTGAAAGACTTAAACTTTCGCTCAAATTTTCCTCAAGGATTCTGTCAACCGTTCACTTTCAAAATCAAGAATAAAAATCGGGGGTTACTGTGCAAATTTGGTACTACAGAATCAAATTGCTAAAGATTTAACAGTATTTGAAATTCAATATGGCCGACATGCCCGTGTTTTCACTGTGGACAAAAATATAATTTTTGATTTTCAAAACACTAAGACGGTGAAAGTTTTTTCTTATTCAAAGTGCTTCAAAATGAGCCCCTACAAGATGTAGATCAAAAAAGAATTGGAAAAGTTTGAGTCCAAACATCTGTCCCCGAGGCGCATTCAACCTTCAATGCAGAAAAAGTGTCTGAATCAACAGTTACGGAACACAGGTGATAGAAACTCTGTTTCATAGCTTTGTTTTGGGTTAGTGGGCAAGGGTAACGTTCATTTTCAAATCTCTATGTACTGTTATCTGTATGTGCACATTTAACACAAAAATATCTGGTGTTTGTGAGAACAATGATGATAAGTGCACAATTCTTTGCGAATTTGTAAAAAAAAACCTGTTTAGTAAAGCTGAAAGCAATCCAACTTGTTAGTTCTGGATTCATGAATCGTATTAACGCCATTCATACAATGTCACGCAAATGATCTTAAACACACGAGGAATGACTTCAATTGCAGACTTTGACCAGCTCTATGCGAGCTACCAAATTACCAGGTTGTTCTAACTCAATCCTTTCAACAGTATTAGAGTCAACCCTTCCTCTGTTCCTCCCTTTGATGTAGGCCTAATTATTCTTATAATACTTCACAAAGTATTCCCAACGTTGTCTGTATAAAATCCTATAACCTTCATAAGACATCAGCTGCATACAGGTATGTGCAACGATGCATCAGGCGTTCACCTCTAAATTCATCTAAGGGCTCTACTTTGACGACTGGATGCAGGTATGCTATACGTCAATAAAACAACTGAACAGTAACCACATTAAACGAACTCATGGAGCACTCTAAGCTTACACCTCCTACCTGCAAACTAAGTTAGCCCAATATCTGAATGACGTCGTTCTGGACAAGCAGCAGTTGTGTATTAATTTTGTAACCCGGCTTTCCCGGCTCTCTAGTTTTTGAAACGTGTCCTATCCAGTAAATTTGTAATTAGCCATGCTTCACGTTTGACCTGCCACTGTTTATACAACAGAAATGTATACTTCAATGACGAATGCACAAGGCACTCTGTGATTCTGCGCATCGACTTTTTAGACACTTTTATGATACCTGCCGATGGGGAAGTAGACGTGTCAGAATTTCAAAAATGTAGTTTGATAAGAGATTACAAACATGGGTTGTGACGCTCATATCTGTAGCACCAGGGTTTAAAAGCCCACAGAGATCTTAAATACGCATGCATGCATGTCTATTTAAAGCTTCACAACTTAGTTGCGAAGCTTTTAGTAGGGCAATTGTTTTATTTAGTAAACTACTGATTATCACAGTTTGTAGCTTTACTGAAAGTCTGGAGGTTATGTCACAGTTACAAAGGCTGTCATTCATTCAAAGTCTTCATGTTCATGAGTATTAGACAAAAACAAGGAAATAATTTAGATGTACGGGAGAAATTTGTGCTCTCTCTTTGTGAAATGTACTTTACAATAGCAAAAGCCATAGCGAAACTGGTAGGGAACACTGGTAAAATCGACCAATCAGCACTTTACACAAAAATAATGAATTGTAAAAAACAATGTATAATTTCTTTCCATGCTAATCCACTCACATACAGTAATTGGTTGGTTTAATGCGAGAACATTTTGACAGAATAAAGTGATTGCATGAAATATGACATTTCTTTCAGTGATGATAATGACATCACTTCCTAGATATCCGATGCTTGATGAAGCTCAACTACGCACATATTCATGTCTATAATATTACGAAATTCTGTGTTATCCTATGATACGTGTATACGGTAAGTGAGAAGGCATATCTGAAATACAAGGGTTCCAATAAGATAATGTTGAATTGTGCAAAAGGTAAACATTGGCATTGCTCGCGGAAAATATTGAAAGTAGTGAGAAAAATTACAGATTGTATTCCAGGGGCGCTATCATAGAAAGCCTTGGTCTACATAACTATGGTTATGTTTTGACTCCCGCTTTTCCCGTCAACTTTTGACCAGATTTTGAACACTAGCATCACCTTTTATCCCAAATAAGCACGTGTGACCAATCATTATGTAGAAAAAGTGAAGTTTTGACAGGGTATTTTGCCGAAAATGTAGACTTTCAACCCTACTTTACGAAATTTTTTAGAGTTTGTGCTTTGTAGTCTACACTTTATAGGATACACCTGTACTCAAAGCGACGGTGAGTACCCCGAGATCATATATGGTACCATAAAACTGTTTTCAATACAAACTGCGATGGTGTTCAGTCAACTTAGTTCAAGTAGAGTCACAGTAGAAATGGCTTCAAGATTGGTGAATATTTGGTGTACTGTCTGCAGAACTGCACGAAGGAGGTGAGAGTGAATCAATGCTTATAGTCACCGAAAGAGAAATGAGAGCTTGTATCAATAATTTGTATTATCAAAAGGGAATGTCACACAATGTAAAGACAATAATATTTTATGAACTATAATTCGATACAATCAACGAAATACGAGAAGAATTTAATTGTTAATATTTATCTCCAAAAAGCAAATCAAGTGAAGCCGAGTTCTCATCTCAATGTATCAGTGACAAAGCTTGGTATAAGAATACATATGCTGTCACAACAATGTAAGCTCAAAGGTGAATAAAACACTGAAAAGAAGCATCTTATATCTTTTTAAATTCATATTGTCATGAGTGTGTTCCAAAGCCTAACCCAACAGAGGATAGTGGACGTTGCCTACCTATAAACGGGAAGTATGACAAATATTGATTTAGTATGAAATGTTTGCAATTTTTACAAAGCCATTTCAGACGAATACAGAGTTTAGCTTCCTTAACTACTATTGTATGGCTGGTAGATTTTCACAATATTCGTTCAACGTCACACAGCCTGGATATTTTGAAATCGGAGGGAAATACTGCTTACGTGGAAGTTCTCCATCCCTGCTGTTCAATACAAACCAATGCTTGTACAGATCCCCTGTTGCCTTAGTTAGCTCATAGAGAAACATCACCACAGTTTATGTCGGACGATAACATGAGATACGTGATAAAAGCCTGTTTTTCTTCACACGTTGTTTAATCATTTACAAATATCAAATGAAACGTAAATCAGACAGCTGTCGATCGAACCGATATGAACGACAAATAATGTTTGTACAACTGGGTAAATTTTTGACAGCCTAGTTTACCAACTCTAGAAATAATACATGAAACATTTGATACTACTATGGAAAACTTTTAAACCAATCACTGCGACTGTTTTCTAACTTTAATACATTTAGGTGACATGGCCAGGGCGATGTGATTT
>LD343294.1:129228-151344 GCA_001465055.1 Ptychodera flava
GACAGACAGACAGACAGACAGACAGACACAGAGAGTGGCACACAGTCAGACAGAAGCAGACAGTGGAAGATAGAAAGATACGGGGAGGCAGACGACGACAGAAGTAACACATATAGTGATACAGTGTAATTGACGATGCAAAGAAAGACAAACATACAGAGGTTTGGAGACGAAGTGAACGAGACAGAGAGAATCGATAGTCACTCAAAAGAGAGAGTGTGTGTAGCAGGCAGATGTATGGAGACCAACATGAACAAGCTATAGAGAGAAGGCTGAAAAAACTAGCCAAAATAAATGTAACTGGAATGAGAAAAACGAAATCGAGCAAGCTGCAGACCGTTTGGCAGCCTTGAGTACTTCTTAAGAGGACGTCAAGTTCAGGTAGAACTTTCCTCAATGAAAATTTTAACCATTCTTCGAGGCTAGCCAAATTAAGGATAAAATATTGAGTCACCGAGGCAAAACTTAGTTCAAGAAAAGCACATTGCCCAATATACTGACATTTTAAATTTAAAGTTGGCGCTATCCCTATCTTATCTCTGTCACAGGTGCTGGCAGCGTAGCCTGGACAGTCAATAGTCAAAAGTTCAAATCTTTACTTCGGTAACTGCATTTGAGGGATGTAAGCCAAATCTAGGCTAAAATCCTCTATGAGGCAATGCTTCGCCGCATTGCCAGTCCGTCGTTGGGAAGTGTACTTTCGCACCCATAATCATTTGTACTTGAATGATTGACCTCTGATTCCCAATTGCGGACTTGATGGTTTATTTTGTTGGTTTTGGACTTCTCGCCGATACGTGATGTCAAGCCTCCTATTCTTTTAGCTATTACCGAGGTTCGGCCTTCGGCCAACAATCGACTTATCAAGTCAATACTGCGAGCACCATTTGTCTCAATGTGGAAAAATGAGATTTTCGACTTTCACAAAAATAAGCCGGTGACGACTTCGTTCACTTCCGGAGCTTCCAGGCGAGCACCCAAAAGCGGAAGACGGGGACGCCACGGTAAAAGTTTGATAGTCCGCATATCTGTCCCCGAGGCGAATTCTACCTTAAACACCCCTGCCAGGACGATGGTTTGTCTCGTGTCTCTCGGTCCCATTCGACATAAACAATAAACAACGATATTCTCCGAAATCGGTCATTTAACTTTAAAAGTACGCAGCTGGACGTTTCGCCCCGGCGGACATCTAAAGAACTGAACCAAATTTACAATTTAATATTGGGTAGGCCTATAATTACATGTTTCCTAAACCAATAGATGTGCTGACGCACCATCTTCATAAAACCATCCTTGTTTGTGTTTCATTACTTTATGCAAAGTTAGAGGTAATAAAATTAAAATATAAAAATAAATTACGAAATAAAATGACGGAATTTTCCACTGGCGCAGTACCTCAAAATGGATATAAAGGAAGTATTCGTATGTGAAATTCACAGGTCCTCTGCAGACTACCAAATCAGAAGTCTTTACGCAAGGTAAGTCCCATGTTTTTAATACCACTTCCATGTATTCCTCGTGTCCGCTATGATACAGCCTTTCCGTCTTTTAGAGCTACTATCTTTCGTACTGCGCAGGATTGTCAAATTTAAGACAGTTATATTTTGTCACTCACCCTTTACTACTCAAGAATAATTATACCTATCCTCTCCGCAATTAAATACATATCACGTTCAAATTACAGAAGACAGTGTTTGCCACTCGATTTAGTCAAGTTTCTTTGGTGTTTTGATATAATCTGTGGTGAACACCACTTGAGTACTGGCTCTTACTGTCATGGAAGCACTTCAAAGTGTATGATTTTGAATGGATAAGCGATATATTTATTTGCCCACACTTGTAATGTCGGCTATACATATTCCGAAGTTCCCTTAAAACGAATAATTAGCAAGGTGTTATAATTTTACTCAACTTTAGAGCCAACACTCACAAGAGCTTCACACGACTTTAAGCCTTAGATTTGTAATCAAGTCATGGCAAAGTCGGTAAAAATCAACTGTTACTAAAGCATGTAGCTGTCTCTGATTTATGGTGCATTTTCTCCTCTCTCTATTGTCCGATTTTTTCCATTCAATTATATGTTCATCGCCGGTGCACACCAGACGCGACTGGCAGTGCGCATGTCAGAACGCCAGTTCAAGTCTGCTCCTTTTCTTTGTACTCGATCATGATGATAAAAAGATATTTCATCCATTAAAAAGAGAACTATCTACTGTGTAATAAGAATGTTCCTTGAATGTCTTAAGTGTTCACATCGTTTCCTTTTAACATTTTTATCACGCACCTACCTCTTTGCATTTTCTCTAAAGCTTTGACCAACCCGGGTGCGAGTATTCATCAATATGGATGTTATTGGAGCGCGGTTTTTCATTTCACTATTGCTGGCTATGTCAGTTTCAGGCCAAAGAGACCAGGTAAGATTAAATATACGATCTGAGTTTATGAAAGTCCGTCTCATCGCATTTCAAATATTTAGTCTTCTTTTAACAATACGTTTTTCTCTCGAGTCACATCATAGGCCTACAACACCACGGAAAATTGACAATTTTAAGAAAGTTTTTCATTGAAATTCATCATCGCATATTTTACACGAGACTGAGTATTCTTCTTGTAACCTGCCCACACCCAATTACCTGCATACAGGTCCGCACTCACCATTGATAGCAATAAGTTTGGGTCAGACCATTGTCACCGAGGCGGAAGGTTTACTGGAGGAGTATTTTTTACCTTTACGTTCTACCATGATATTTCACTAATACTTCGTCTCTTCGTCAAATGGTTGCTTCGCTCATGTAGGATTTGTGTAAATTGAACAAGATGTATAGAGAGACATGTACATTTGACCCCGTGAAAAAAACACCCAACATCATTTTAAACTTCAGTAAGAGTGTCTAGGCAGCTGTCACTTTTGGGTTCCATCTTTAGTTACTGCCTATAACGAAACCTAAATTTTACAATCTGTTGAAGGAATACACCATCCAGCTGACCGATGCCAACGGCGATGAGTATGAAGGCGTCGTAGACGTGGGTATTTCCAAAGGCGAGGAGGTTTTCAAGACAGCGTACACACTGACTGAAGACGGTGAAGTTGAACAGAAAGGAGTGAATGGTCCTTGACAACTGGGTAAATATACTAGCGTACAGATTATACATCTGATAAAAATAAGGCGATTTTCCCATCGTGTTTTTTCACTCACTTCTTGCGGTGTTCCATTGTCCTCGATTCACAGGGTGAGTTTAATCACATTCACTGTGGCAGTATCTTGATAACGTTACAAATATGTCCTTTCTCATTTTTCCTGTTTATTTCCTAGAAAATAGATGGCCACGTGTATGAAGAACATGGCATGTGTTTTCTTGAGCGATACGATGCGAATACTGAAGTCAGTGCAAAGGATTTAAAAGAATCTATTGAATCAGAAATTCAGGTAAGGAAAAAGCTTAAAGGGCCTATGACATGCCCCATACAACCAAACGTAAAATCACTGTTTGGGTCTTGAAGTTAGCCTACGTCACTGTCTTGCATTGCGTATCGTCCCCCTTGTCCAGATAAAACGCAAGTAAAAGTTACGGGTGGGCGTGTACCCCTAGCCCAATTCGTTCGATTTTTTTCGGCTTTTCGAAGTTGAGCCGACGACTTATCTTAATACGGGCAAACAGTCTTTCACACCTTCGCAATCTCATGTCCGTATGAGGTAAGGGCTTCCTTTGCTCAGAACGTACACCCAGCTCGCAACCCACGAGAGAACATTGTAATCATGGTCTTTCAGGAAATCACCAACGGTCACATGTCGCCTACGGCAGATCGCCTCGCCGATGAGTAAATTAAAATGACAGAAGTTAAAATGACTTGTAAGGCTATTTGATTATGTGTACTATGCTTTCGTGCCAAATATACGAAATAAACATTACAAGAAGGATGACAGTCGATGTCTCATTGTCATTCATCGGGAAACATCTGTGCGGCAGGGAAGCTTCCCGTCTCTACACAATCGTGAACGGTGAAGACGGCGATTCAAAATGGCGACCCGACAATGCGGCGACAAGCTTTCTTTGTTTTTCTTCATCAAAACATGTACAAACTTGGCCTAACACGTCACTTTTTTCAGGATTCATTTGCTCTGAAAATGGACGGGAACATGGGTCGATTGCACCATTTGTCTCGTGCTCCATGGAAATGATAGTTCTGTCAAAGGTCGACGTCTAACATAGCTACACTCAGAGTGATAGTTTTCGGAAAGGGTACATGTGAATTTCGCCCAAAGCCGTTTTCATAAATGACGAGCACTACGAATTCTTATTACCATACCATTTGAACCTTTTTGTATTTATCCTCAAACTGTTAACGCAACAGAAGTGGTATTTAGGGGGTCAAGTTGCAAATTTTTTGACCCCGTGTTGAGTGCGTAGTAATCGGACTGCTATCGCAGTGATCGGACGTCATATTTGGAAAGTGATTAGCGGCAAAATTTTGATAGTTTGAAATTTCAAAACCCCAATTTTCATTTTTGATGTGTTAAAAAAACTGAATGTAAATATTTCCTGATAATTAGTTACGTTTAGTAGACGACATAACCATACTTCGACGTGTTTGGCGTTTACCTACCGGACATATGTTGCTTTCGGCACCTTTTATCGTATGGTCTAGCTAACTTCGCCAAATTTGTATAGCCCAAAATAGCTTCTACTAAACTAACTATCCAAAACAGGACAGCAGCATCACTTGACTTAATATGAGGTCATACAACTTGTAAAACGCTATCATTACGGAGCGAAGTGAGTCGGACGAACAGCATGTGATTGAATGTCCGAAACTGATGAGGTCGTCGGGAAAACTGTCACAGTGCACCGAGAGTATACTGTATAGTACTGCAGCTACAATATGCAATGCATTGAATCGAAAGACTCAGGCACGGGATTGCTCTACTTTTATAAAACAAATCCAACCGTGAAAAGCTTAAACTAAGACTGATACTGTCTACTTCATACAAAGAAATGAAACGTAGCCTCATCGTACTTTCAATTCTGTCCCGAGCATTCTTATTGCTTTGTCCGCTCACGCTTTGTTCTTCAGAGTCAGAATCTGACTCTGATTTGGAACCACTCGTCCCGGATTCCTGGGGTTGCCTATGCGCCTTCAAGCTAATTCCCCTCGAAATCACTTTCTGAATTCTGGTCAAAACTGTCCTCGCTGGAAGCAACTTGATATTATGCAGCTGGACCGCCGGTGTGGCTTCCTTGCCAGTGTTTACTGGGCGTCTGTGAGCACTGTTTATATAGCTGACTTTATTTGTGGTCTAATTTATGCAAGAACCGCTAAATACACTTTAGTGACAATAGCGTGCCACAAATGACGTCAATTGTACATGTTGGTCAATATGCTAATGCCGCTGCCTGGCTCGGGTAGGAAGAGGCCCCCTGATCACCAGGCATGAAAAAGGAGTCAAATTTCGCCCTTCTCGCACGTCTTTCAGAACTGACACAATATGCAATCCATAGACAGGTCCCCTAGCTGAGTTTCTGAAGGGAAAAAATAAAAACTTTGGAAATCATGTCATAGGCCCTTTAAGGTAATTCTAGGAACCGTGGTCAAGGCCTATCTGCAGTAGCTATGTACCGTTTAACGAGTAACTTTGGAAAGATTCTTATGAGAAGTATTATTGAATTTCGCTCGGTATAGGCCGGCCTGGTCTGGACATATCATTGAATAAGCATACATGCACATAAAAAAAAAACTATTTGTAAAAGTATAATGGCAGAAATTGCTTGTTTCGATATTTGTTTCAGCGTCTGTCTGTCTGTCTGTCTGTCT
Organism: Ptychodera flava; assembly: GCA_001465055.1. Taxonomy (NCBI): domain Eukaryota; kingdom Metazoa; phylum Hemichordata; class Enteropneusta; family Ptychoderidae; genus Ptychodera; species Ptychodera flava. Next base: position 135,041 of record LD343294.1, read on the forward strand.
GTCTGTCTGTCTGTCTGTCTGTCTGTCTGTCTGTCTGTCTGTCTGTCTGTATGTATGTATGTATGTATGTATGTATGTATGTATGTATGTATGTATGTATGTATGTATGTATGTATGTATATGAACACTAAGGCGAGACGGTACAAGCGCGCCGAAATCGGGGTATTTGCACGAGGGCTTGCGGTGTATTCTGCGGCCATCCCCATACTCCCTACACCTTGGTGCAGGGATATCAGAATACAACCGATCCCTCGCGCAAATACCAAAGATGTGACGCACTTGCAGTCTCGCCGTGGGGATCTTGTTATAATTACATATGTCACAACTGAAAATAAACAAAATAGGACTGGTGCCTGGAACGCCGTGTTTCGTCCTGTGAACTTTGGTTGAATGATATCTACCGATTTCCTGTTTTTGTAATCAGGTCTGATGTACGATGATGTCAACGAATGATAGAGGTTTAGTGACACCTAATTACGTTCGGTCAGTACGCGTAGCGTCTTTGTCACGTGATAATCAGACGTCGCGTACAGACGTTCGGAACGTCAACACTTCTTCATGTAGACATAAATAAGGGACGTGTATTTAAGCTTTCTCGATGTTTTCCGTGAATTTAGACAAGCAACCTCGTACACTATCATTGTAAATTAGCAAATATCTCTTTAATACCAGCTGTATAGCTATATTAATGATGTAAATTCACTAAGGATGTACGCACTTTGAATACATTTGACAAGCATATGCTTCTACTGTGGGTAACCTTTGGAGTTCAAATCGAGCAAGACGCATGAAAAAAGGCCATCGTGTCCATACTCATGTATTGAGATCCAGCTATTGAGTTGCTAATCTAATATATACGTGACAAAAATGTGTTTTACTACTTTTCGAGATCGATGGGAGCCAGACCCGATCGCGTTGTACGCTCTCTGTCGTAACATTTAATTTCTGTATGTAGGTTTCACATTAAAGACAATGATGTAGATTCATTAGGTTATGTAGAAAGTATTGCCACGTCTTGAAGAGGGATTTGTGTGTTGCGTATTGAACGACCCTTTTAGGTAAATCGTAGCGGTTCACAGGGTTGATAGACGGGACGAAGCGCAGCTATCATGGTGTGGCCTTTGAAATAGATATCTGAAGATAATGTGAAACGCACTGACATTATCACTTCGGTACACTTTCAGGCCTATGGCGATACTGGCAAATTGATCTTTGAGAAGACGAAGGTGAGCGACACTCCGATAGAAGACGTATCAGCCGTCAGTGCAGTGATTGTGTCACGCTGTGAGGACAAAGATTCCTATTGGGCCGAAGTTGAGAGTGAGGAAGTTACGTGTGATGGAATAGAATGTGAAGAAGGTACTTTCTTCCCTTGTAAAAAGGATTGTTTTACTTTTTTTTATTCCACGTTTGCTACATCTTAACTTGTATTTCTAAATTTGTTTTCTATTTATGCCTTTATTCTATCTGGTTATTTGAAGATTTTTTGACAACTCCTTATTTTCTTTCTCTTCAGTTGGTGCACTGTGCAGTACGACGTGTCACACAGAAGAAGAGAGAAAGTGTAGGAAGTTCTTGTTCTTACCCTTGAAATGCGAAACAAAAAGAGTGAGAAAATGTTGCACTTGTTGCTAACTTAATCCGTGGGCTACACAAAGCCTATGTCTACACGATGACCGGACTTCTAACGACATCGTAAATTACAGAGTCGAAGAACGTTTCATCGAACAATTTTTACTATTTTTCTGTGAAATGGTTACCATGTTATCAATGCATAAGCCATAAGAGTTTACAATCTCTAAAGATATCAATAAAATCCTCGTTTAACTTCCGTATGGTCTCATACCATCAGTATCGAGTGTACGTCCGCAGGGTCTTTCATCTCATCATGACCCAGGCCACTTGCATCCTTTTGAGTTTGTGTACGTACACCAAACGGGTACAACATATCTACCTCCCTCTGTCTCCCTCCCTGTGTCTCTCTGTCTCTCTCCCTGTGTCTCTCTGTCTCCCTCCCTTTGTTTTTCTCTGTCTCTGTGTTTCGAGTATTTCTGTTGAGAAATTTATATGAAAGTGTTGTCGTCTGTAATCTGTACAAACCTAGATAATTCGTCATTTGACTTCGTCGCGATCATCGGTTGAAATGACAATGTTGGTGTGATTTTCAAAATGGAGATGAAACGAACCGCTGTGTCGCAGTAATCATCAGTTTAAAGGGTAGACTTTCAGGCTCGTAAAACTCCTTTTAATGGTGGTTCTCACTTCCGGAACACTGGCCTGCGAAAGACATTTCTAACAAAAAATACCCTCTGACGTCACTTTTGTCATTCACTGGGGACTACATGTATCTATTTTCTCGTCACGTTATATATTCTGGCGAATCGTGACAAGGAATGAGCATGTGACGTGTTATAAGTAGCTCTAAGGCTACTGCCATGTGATTTCTATACACTGTGCACAGTGTCAATTATCAATATTCGGTAGGCTGTTAGTTCACAAATCTCTACCAAACAAGCGGTACTTAACATTTCCATTGAGTACTTTGAGCAAAGGTTTATGACGTTGCTCTCTCCCAAACAATTATCTCGATAGTGAACGATGTAGTGACGTTATCGTAACTTAATTATATCACACATTCAAGTTCTGCTGTTTCAAGAAATTCTGATATTTTTGATATCATATGCCCACAATGAGTTTCGCCTTTGCACTATATAAGTTTGGTAACATAGGCACAGCACCAGCATCATATTACCGGTCCATGTTTTCATTTTCTCAGAACCAACTTCCTCCCCGAAGAATAACCAATGCATGTCACAAGGGCATTGTATATTTTGGATGTAATGTTTATAACTTGTCAAGACAAGTAAAAGTGCAAAAAAATAAAAAAAAAATAAAAAAAAAAATGAAAAAATATAAAAATACGGGTATCGCCAGCAAACTGAGTTTTGTTCTCTGAGATGATTAAAACAACATTTCTGCTTATCGCTGTATTCTCGCTAACCTCTGTCTGTCTCTCTGTCTTTATGTCTGTCTGTCTGTCTCTGTTAACTTCTCTCCTCTCTCCGGCCAAATCTGTACATCGCTTTTTTGAATGCATTTTCTCACAAAACCTTTTCTATGCACGTACCATTACTAAATCTTCATCATTAGTAGATAAGAATCACCACAATCACCGGCATCGTCGTCGCCGTTGTCGACATTATGATGATAATCATAATCGTCACTATCAGCACAAAGTTACATCTGTTCATACTTCATAATCATTTCCATAGGACTGTCACATTCTTTTATCAAGGCATTTAGCCTACCATTACTATAACATAGGCAACAGTCTGCATGCCTACTTGCTTACCTGTCTGTCCATCTGTCTGCATGCCTGATAGCCTGTCTATCTATCTATAGCTACATATTACCATAGATTCGGTCGTGTTGCTGGCTCATCGGTCCTCTTGCTGTTTCTGCCAACTCTCGTACACGTCGCTTGTTGACTCTACCAGATCTCAGATTCCTATAGCCGTGTTGCTTCTGTATACCCGGATTCTCCACCAATTTGTCTTACTCGTTGTTAGGGGAATTACGAGGTGAGGTACCAGTCTGGATTGTAATGCTTTCAGTAACAGAAGCTGATACACCAAGATGTTGACTGTAGAACCACTTTAGATCTTTATTACAAGATGGCAATGTGACGTTCCGGGTCTCAAATTCTGATCGTCATTGTACAATCTTTTTCAAAGCTTTATACTACTAATTTTATACATAGCTACAAAATTATCATCATTATACAAAGGTCATCACATGGAAATTTCCGCCAGTCTTCGATTCTTCTTACAATCAAACAAGATCACACCGTGGGAATATCCCGTTCTCGATTGTTCTCATTCAAGTTTTAAGTAATTAATTAAAAGTGTGACTCTATTTCCTATCTCCTCGTATGATCTTGAACCAATCTTCACAAGCTTTGGCCACGTGCGGGGAGCTTCGAGATAAAATATTTACAAGATGTGCCAATGTTTTTTAAGCCATGGATGTGTAATACCAGCAACAGAGGCACAGTATCACTGCTTCTTCATTTATTATAAGATGTAACAAGAGCGACAAATACCAGTCATTGTAATAGACGTAGATATATAAATTCGTTTACAGATCCTAATATCAAGTTATTAAGCAATACTTATGACTGCACTCGCTCCCGGCCCGAAATGGTCGAAGGCAAACTTTGTACGTCATTATGAAGCGAAAAAAAGTTTGCTTGAGTCCAATATGAGCTTGGAAGGGATACATTATAATAATAATTGCTAATACTTTAAAGGTTTAGCAATGCCAGTGACATTGTAGAAAACATTAGGGCAACAGTGCTGGATAATCGGACATTTTATTAGTAATACTCTGAGGGAATGACGTCACAAAATTCACCGGTCCGGGTATTGACAAAGCTATAATATAATATATTATCTAACATTGGAAGAAAATCAGTTCTGCATATCCGTACTTTAATAACATCATTCAAACTGACATAGCAATTCTCTCTTAAACCTTCTACATATTTAGCGAGAGTTTGATCTCTCTAACATTGATTAAGCAGGTGTGCTTCTTAAAGACAACAAGACATACTTTAGTACTTTAGACTTTATATCATATATATGCTGGTCAGATTTGTAAATAATGGTTATTAAGACATTCGATGGCGAACGCGAGTTCTCACAAAAAAAAAAAAAGACATTGACCAGCTTTCTTACAAAAAGTAAATGACATTAATCTTCGATTCATAACTAAGCTTTCAAACTAAATGTTGTGCCTATGTCAGTGACCCAAACGAATTATGGTCATATGAAATAAAATATATACATTGTTTTTGTAATCTACAAACAAGCTCTGAGAAAAACACAATCATTACCATTCATACTCGTAGAATCATGGTCGTAGCCGTGTTTTTACATGTTAAAATCTCGTACACATTCAGTTCAAATTACCTTGTTCGTATATAATTTGTACAAAAAAGGATTCAACACAACAAACAGTATATTTAGCAAAATATATGTATGGCACTGAATTGAAACAGGTTGATACAATCTTATGGTAGTATACTAGATATTTTAAACTGAAGAAAAATATTTTCCTGATATAAAGTGGCCACCAACTGAAATAATGGATATTATATTTTTGAACAAATATCGGCGACTACAGGCAATCATTTCTGGACGACAGCTTTCACGCACATCGCAAAACATACATCGATTACATTACTTCCAATGTTCTGATCTAGGTTGTAAATTTTCCTCTATTCTTGCATTCATGTGTGCTCTCTATTCCTGCCGTCTTCTTGTCGTTGTCGTACCTCATGGGAAATTTGAGTTTGTTGCTAGCACTCAATTGTCTTCATCTGTGCTGATGTGTCATTTTTTTGTTTTGTGGTAGACAGTCAAATTAAAATAGCTGGACCATCTGTATAATAAACTTCATTAGTGTGGGATAAGTGTATTTTGTTAGGAAGCTCCGGATCTCTCAGCAATATCGCGCAGGCTCATACCGGTTTCCCATACCGCATATCCATCCACTTCAGGAAACTCTCTTCTGAAGTTTTTTGACAGGTCCCCCAAGGTTTTTTGTACTCGCCCTTTGTCGTAGGGGGCGTGGTATTGCTTGAATTTTGTGACAATGGCCGCCTTGCAATCTTCGGAGGAACCACCGGTTTGCTGACATTTACGAAGCCGGTTAAATAAGGATGTGATCAGACATGCGAAATTAGAGTACGGCATGTACCTGACATTGCCTGCTTGCAGTGCTTTTTCATACTTGACAGCGGCATCAGAATATTCCTCGACGTACATCAAGCAATCTCCGTATAGCTTCAGGTAATTATTGTAGTCATCTTCCACTTGATCTTGTAACTTTGTAAGTAGGTCCAAGGCCATTTCGATGGCATCCATATCTTCAACTTCATAGGAAAGCCACCTCCTTGGCTTTCCACCTAAGCGGATTTGTACCTTGACCATATCTACAACTATCGTTGGGTTGTAGTCCAGCGATGATGATAGACACAGATCTAGGTCAGTTGCTGCTTGCCGTAGAGAATTCTTGTCGACTCTCCTGCCTTTCTGTACCTGTTCGTCGTACATTTTTATGTACACATTTGCCCTCTGTTGGTAAGCATGCCAGTTCGAAATACTTGGGTTCATGGACAGAGACTTTTCAATCACCTTCAATGCATCGTCAAAACGCTTATCATCAATAAACGCCTTGGCAGAGTTGACCATCAACTTCCAGCTGTGCTCGTGACATGTCTCTGCAGCTTGAAAGCAGAGCATGGGGTTTCCCTGACAAGTCATCAGATCCAATTCCTCCAACGTTGATCGATGTTCATCAGGTTTCCGTTGGTTGAACAAGTATCTTCCCCTCATCAGCAGCATTCCTATGTAACACCAGGACTGGGCTTGATAGAATCCATCCTCAGAGTGATCCACGATATGCTTCAAGCGATGAAGTAGAGCAACGGCCTCGTCGATAACTTTGGTGTCTCCCTCACCACTTTTATTCCAAAGATATTTTTTGTTCAATTGACGGTACCGACTTACTACCAGGCACATCATCCACTTCAATCGTTCGCTCTTCAATGGTGTAATATTTTCAGACTCGTTTAGAACCAATGCGTACAGGGAATGAGCTTCGTCACACTTTGGTGGCATTCGGGTCTTCTCGTCGTAACAGTCAAAAGCCAAAGAATACCCTTGCTCTGCCAGACATCTTATCAGAGCGACTTGTTTCTCTTCTTCAGAGATGTTTCCGTGCCCTTCAAAGACTTCACAAAGTCTACTGCTGTACTCCTCGGCTTTGCTTGTTCGGTTCATGCGACCGTAGACGTGCGCCAAGTTGGCCAGAGCATTCAGGTTGATCGGATCCTGTTCTAAGATTTCCGTGAATTTCTGACAAGCTTTGGTTGCCTTTCCCTTGTTGAATTCAATCAACCCCAACATGTTGGACAGAGAGTGGCGGAAGTCTCCAGTTTCGTTGACAAGTTGTTCAGAGATACTTTTATAACGCGAATCTACCGAGCCTTTGTCAATGTCTTCAGTCAGTAGAAGCAATGGGAGATGGAATTGACCACAGTCTTCTGGTGAAGATGGAAGGCAATGACTATCTGCTTCAGCATGTGCCATACTGCTGTAATCTAGAAAGGTAAGGTAGAAACAGTGTTTACGAAACATCGTAGTTGGAGCGATTGCTTAATACTGTATATATCTGAGTTTATTTGATTTTACATTTTTATTTCTAAGTTTTAACATTATTATAGACACTACCAAAGCTTACGCAAAGAAATGCTTTGCAAAACAAGAAGGAGACGTCGACTCTCTGTGACTGGCTTTCGTCATTAAAACTCAGAACACGCATTTTACGTCTTCATAATTCACGTGCTATCATCAACACTGCAATGGGTTTCAGGAGAACGTTTCCCTGACGGAGAAATGTATTTTATAAGTGAAGAAAGGAGCAGGGCAAAGGCTCATTGGAAGAGCACTAGACGGGGATATGATTTCCCAGTTTTGCCACATTGAAAATATTTAAATATTTTTGGTGTTAATAGGAGCAATCTGAAAGATACATTTACTAAAGAGTATCTTATTTGTAAAGACAACAAAGAAAAGCCCGTCCAGTATATCTGACAATGTACCCTCACTTTTAAATGAATCTAGAGACTATCAGGAGAAACCAACTAGATAAATCCGATAAAAGTACAAACAATTGGCACAGGGTTTTCAAAATCCCTTTTTAGTATTTGATATTCATCCTAACGCTTACCATATTCGCAACATGCGAATAAAAGGGGCCCGTCGAAATACTCTTGAATGGCCAGTAGCCACTCTTGCGAATTTGGGAGAACCCAAATATGTATTAATAGATGTAGAAGATGAAAATAAGAAATTTGAAGATTACCTCACCTGGGACTTGATACACATTTGAATAAATTTTAGTCAATGAACCAAACGCCAAATGAATTCCGAAAGCATAGGTGTAAATGTATCAAAACACTCTAAACCCCAATACAAAAGATAAGCCCCAAATGCACCCGTCAAAAAATCGTCACTCTTTGATTCTACAACAGTAAATTGGGTCTCAGACGAATCCCTCACAGGACATTCAAAATGCTTATCTAATTTTGTAGAATGAAAATTTAAACTACTACTGAGCTGTTTGATGCTAAAAATCAGTTGTTCATTGTACTGTCATAGAAGAAAGAAAATACTACAAACTGCGTGTTCTGAAAGATCGTCTCGCTACTGAAGGTCAATATCCAACGAAAAGCAACCATCTAGCCCATGCTGAGATAAGTAAAAGTAATTTATAGGTCGTCCAAGTTCATCCCAATAATTGGAAAACAATTGGTTCCATACTGGTCAATCAGCTATAGAAACTATATTTCTGGCCATTGTAGTTGTTGAGGTACATAGAAGTAGGTCATGGTCATCCAAAAGTTTCGAGGAAAATTTTATGTCGCTCTGGTCAATATCCATAAAAACCAACATAAATAAAAATATGCTTCTTAAGGTACAGTCTAAAAATTAATCGTGTCCTAAGAAGGGCCAATTCCTAAATAGACCCAAGGGATTAGGAAATCTGGTGCACCGCGACTGTCGTTCTTATTGGTCTTATTGGTCACATCTGAAAAAAGAAAGTGGCTAATCTATTTGTCAATTTTGTAGAATTATCTTAAAAACTTTATTAAGTAGGGTCCCATCATTTTATATCATGCGAAAATAAGATTTTGTGTTTTGGAAAAATCAAGCTTTACTAGAATAAAACATGCATGTGGCAAGCTAATGTTTAACCTGCAGAAGTTGTAAACAGGACGCAAATAATTCACATGATTATTTCCATAATTCAGTCGTGAGTGACATGATAGAGCTTAGACAGAAAAGACTTTGTTTATGTGTTTTGGTCAATGAAGAGACATATCGAAACACAGAAAGAAAGGAAATTGTTATATCACAGTCCCTCAATCGTAGGGACTGTGATTATACGCCACTCACGTTAGCTTCACTGGCGATTTTTAAATCTCACCTGTCTACAGCTCAGCCCTTTACCCTAAATCATGTCATACCTTAACGTGTTTGTGATTCCACTTTAGGGTAACACTATCCCTGAAATAGACTTTGTTCAAGTCTGTGATTTGTGAACGCATTACAAGGTTAAACGTGATGAATAGAGTTCTGTTTTCATATGAAACGTACGAGTGGGGTGAACTCGATGATTTTTGTGTTGTTTTCATGTGGACCGCAATGGGTGGAGAGAACACGATACAGGGGAGTTTCACCAGAACTGGTAACAACTTACTTACTACAGCGCAGACTCAAAGGTAACGCGTTCGATCGGTAGGAAAACCTGACCTGCCAAACGTCAAATAGGTTTGTATGAAATTGAAAAGATACAAGAGGAACTGATGCAAATCCTTTTATATTTCTTTTCACATTTCACCGACTTGAACCAAGTCTACCCTTGAAATAATCCGCATCTGTCTCATTCCTGAATGTGCTCAGACGTACTTAACATCAGGGAACACAGTGTCGTGCACTCAAGAGCCTACTTGATCAATTGAATCAAGTATGTTGATTTTCGGCGGCTGAGAGTGTTTTTGTTTACCAGCAAATCAGTCCGCTTAATTGTAGCAACAGAAATATGAGAAAGGCGAAAAGATCACAGACTGTATTATTATACTGCCGTACTCCGAAGAACGGTTCCTCAGGTGATAAGTAGACGTTTTACCCACAACACATTGCAATATCATGTAGTTTGCCCCCTTAACATAAGAGAAAGTCAGTAATGTAGAGACAATTGTTTTAAACGAAAACTTATCGATGATACAAGCTAAAGTCCACTTATTCTCTCCCTCAAACAAAACCAGATTATAAAAAACATGGACCGTTTTGATTTTATCTTTTGGGTGAACCGATGGTGCTGTCAAGGCAACATTTTTAGTCTGCAATAATCTAACTCGCTAAAATTTACACCTTTTGTTTCTAAGATAATACTTGTTTCTAAAATATATTTAGGGCAAAACAAAGCGTTATCGAAAAGATAGAAACAGGTTGTAAAGGGATTTTCACCCCTATGACAATAATAGAAACGCCCACAAAGAACCATACATAACTGTTAGTTTCTGTAGTTGACCGTATGTTATCGGTGACCTTTGGTTGCTATGGTAGGAATTCTAACACAATATATTGTTATCAAGGAGCTTTGTCCATTGTATTGCGCTTTTTTGTCTGTGTAATGATCCGTCTTCTGCTTTCGTTCAGTTCGCCACGTATTTACGCCCATAGTAACAACAAAGCAACCGTTACTACATGTAGACAAGTAATATCGGCTGAAGCTTTACTCCGAAATCACCAATGTTCTTCACACTGAAAATGTTGTATTGTCTTAGCCATACAAGGCGAGCTGTTATGTACACATTTATCCAATACAATTACCGAATAAAGGGCAGACATGATATAACTTGAAACGTTCCGAGTTGTTCCATCTTTGGAATATGACGCATACCCACATAAATTGGCATGTTATCTCTGCCTTGAAATTTTCTGAGGGCGTAATCGAGGAAAATTTTAAACTATTCTTCTCCCGGTCGATAAACATTAGATATCCCTGGTGCAAGTGTGTGTGCTAGAGACACAGGTCTCTTCTCATTAGATATATAAAAATTCACGGAGACACAAGGGGAAAATGTTAGATTGCTGTCACAAATGTTATGATCCACAAGTGTAAAAGGAAAAAAAAACAAAAAAAACCCAAAAAAAACACTTTTCTCCACGGTTGCATTTTAAGTCCCAACAGGTTGCGCACCAGGAAACGAAAATCCAAAAAAATATGTTCCAAGCGAGAATTCTGAACAAACAAGATGTATTAATAGGGTGATGACATAAAGATTTCACAAAATCCTTAAAATGATTGAAAGTGGTCCGAAATGACATGCATCTTAACCCTTGAATTAGCCTATCTTTGGTGAACTGCGTCACAGTGGATTGTGTTGACTAATTACAGGCAAAGTGTCAGTAAGGTTGGAAAGTTGTAATGCGCAGTGAAGAAAATGTGAATATATGAAAGACTTCGTCGATTTCGAGGAATGAATCTGGACTGCAATAGGATTCATATCAGAACTAAACTTTAGAAACATTGAACTTACCGCAACGTGTCTTCACGGAGTGTTTTTCGTCGAAACTCGAGAGAAAAATGTTTGTACCTCAGAGCTGAGGGGACAGCGTCGGAGTGGTGTTGAGATACCTTGACAAATAACTATTCTTCCAAATTGTTTACTTTATTGTCAACCTTGATAAATTACTGTCATGTGATTTCTGCTATTACCAACAATTAAAGCGCACAAACGAGAAGGGCTCTAAAGGAGAAATTGTCACATATAGCATATGTACGACCAAAATGAAATGTTTTCTGAGTGTTCATTTGCCATCTTTTATCATATTCCATTGCTAGTACTAGTCCCATGCTGATAGTTTAACCATGGACCTGGGTTTCATTTTTTGTTTGAACAAATCTTCAATTGATGTTTATTTATGTACTGTGTTAAGTAAAGCAACATGTAGTGGATCGAAAACACAAATAATTTGTTACAGATGCCACGAAAGCTGATTCGATAGGTTTTCGTCAATGTTTACATTTTACTGTCCTGGTAACTAGGATTTACTTTTGTCATGTTTTACCGATGAGGTTTTTTCTCCCAAACGACATTGGTATGTCATTGTCGCTGACGCAAAACAGTGTTGTAACACAGGCTTTTGACATGACGAATGTGACAGTTGCCCGAATTTTTCCATTTCAATAACATTAGTAGCGTTGCGTTATGGCTGTGTGTATACGAGTGTTCATTTCTTTCATTAAGGTAGAATGCGCCTCGTTGATGGATGTTCAGACACTCAAATTTCTATAATTCTTTTCTGATCTACCACTTGTGGGGGTTCATTTTTAAGCTCTTGGAAAAAGGAAAACTTTTACTGCCATAGTTTTTCGAAAATCAGAAATTTAATTTCCCCCTCAGAGTTAACCAGGGATGGCGGCAATTTTGAATTTCATATATAACAAAAAATGCTGGGTAATTTGTTTCGCCAGTTCCAATATTTGCACGGTGACCCCCGATTTTTACTGTTGATTTGGTAAGAGAATGGTTGAAAGTTTAAGTTGTTCACTTTCGAGGAGCATAATACCTTAATATAGTTCTGGCGTCCAAAGTGAAAGACTTAAAATTTTCCTCAAACTTTCCTCAAGCAGACTTTAAACCATTCTCTTTCTAAATCCAGAATAAAAATCGGGGTCAGTGTCAAATTGTGTTTCTATAGAAACAAGTTAACCAATATTTACAGACGTTTGAAATTCAAAAATGGCCGCCATCGTTGTGTTACCTCTATGGGGAAAATGTAATTCCCGATTTTCACAAAATTAACAGGGTGAAAACTTTATTTGCTCTATAGGCTTCAAAATGAGCCCCCAAAAAGAATAATGTAAAAGTTTGATAGTCGGCATATCAGTCCCCGAAGCGCATTCTACTGTAAACTTAACTAAGTTATTTTAGCGATGGAGTGTTAGTCAAATTTATCATTTGAACTTGATAGTGCCTGTACCTTGTATCGGTCAATTCCTCTTTTCACGACGTACTCTTGACGTGTCAAACTCTCAGGGCCGCTACGTGGAACTAATTTTGCGATACGATGTTTTTGACGTGACCTAATAACCATCACCTGCGTTTCAGATCAAGAACCTTCAAGTGAACTTATGAGAAAAATAAATTGTAGCAACGACTGCTACATAGGCATGTTGATTACATATCATACTCTCATAGATTATAATCACATTAAGGTCAGAGAACTAAATGTTGTACAATGGTCAAAGTTTAAGTGTTTACACTTAAGCCTGTTTTTCACATACGCTATGCTGTAAATTGTTTTCTTAATGACTCTGTGTATCTGGAAATGCTGACGGTTTTACTAGCACATAGATCGATTTAATAAGGCCAAAGTAATTAAATTATTTGTTTTGCGTCCCCACCCGCCTAGGTTTTTAAGGTTTTCATGAAAAACACACACAGTGTTTTTGAATAGGAAATTTTACGACATAACCGCTTAACTTTTCTGAACAAAAATTTTGTTACACTTTTTATTTGCTGTAATCAAATTACATTCTGCTAATTTTCTTGTGTGTGTTTTTCAGCCGCTTAGACGCGTACTTTTTCCCATTTAGAGTGGACGCAAAACAAAGAATTTAATTACTTTGGCCTAAGCCCCAAGAGTGTGTTCTGTGAATGTGTACGTTCGTATGTGTCGGTAGGCTGGTAGAACAAGTGGTTGTGTCTGACACACGCGGCCCTAATGGAACTTCACCCTTGCTCTGGGTCATAAGGCTCCGATCGCTAGGTGTGGTGGCCACATGAGTATAGAGGAGAGTGTTTTATTGAAAATTGACTAAAAAGGGTTCGAAGATAAGAGTTACCTGTGTACAATACCCAATGGCTTTATAGGCGATAAAGCTAACATCTCTTCGAATGTAAACCATGTCATGTAATGCAAGGCACTGTGTCTGCAAATTAAATCATTGTTAGTTTAAATATCGTCTTCATATTATTAATGTTTCGAAATGGACAGTGGTACATTCGTGAAAAAAATATTTTCCACAATTTTTCCATTTTCCGACAATGAGTAACTTCAACATTATCAGAATTTAATGTTCATCTACAAACGTTATTGCAGAATAAATCGACCTAAAACAACAAGACAGAGCTTATATGAAGTGACTGACAGTTGAAAAAATACTGAAAGAACAGTATACAGACTGAAAAGTGAAGATGAAATGAAAAACATTGAGATCAAGATCTAAACAGATTAAATAAAGACAAAAACGTATTAATATTAAACAACTTTGCAACTAGAGCAGGGATACTTGGTGGTACAGGTGTTTTCCGATGGTTAAAAACAACAATTCAGGAGATTTATATGATGTTTGAACAAGTAAGATGCACAATTTGTTACGTTTTGCCTGTAAATTGCTATGTATGTCATATCTATCCCCACTTCTCATTTTATGTAAATTGATGTCGTCACTGTATACATGTTATAATTTCATATACTTATTAAAAGTATAATTACTTACATGTTTAAGTACCTGGATATTAGAGCGGTTCAGCTGTACGTCTGTCTTATGGCATCGAGATGGCGTAAGTATATCCGTGCTAACGTGTGGATCTTGCGTTTTTGAGTTCCTTTTGTCGAACACATTTTCACTGGGTAATATTGTGTTCAACCATTTTTTGTATCAGGAAATCTGTTGTGATTTTTGAACGCAAATTCATAAGTGGACCATTTCATATATCACAAGGAATATATTTGTTTACAACACATGCATAATCAGAAGAGACTTAGTCCGGAATAAGATGTTCCACTCTGACTACTGCAGTGTTCTATTTGTGGAAAATCGACACTGCATAAGTCATGTTAAAGCGTACAAGGAAATACACATGGACAACGCGTACATAGGAATACACATAACTATTTCTACGCAATGCCATGTTTATACACGTGGTATGGATCGTCCTTTGGTCGAATTCAAATTCCGGGTACCTGCATTATTCAGTCGATTCGAGTTCGTTTAATAGAACAGTCTCAACCTCTGAACTCGTAGCATTTACAGACAGGCAGACTGTGAGTAAACAAGGAACACGGGCCAACACGAACTGCTTATTGTTTTCGCATATCTTTGAAAGCCTCTAGCCACCATTTACATTTCCCGTACTGTCGCGATATGTCTTCAGCCATGACCAGGTAACGGGTGTTCACCATACCCAATGCTATGGTCGGGCTACAGGCGCCCGCTGGCTTGGTAGTCTGCTAGATCTATCGATTTTCTGCTCGATCTATCGATCCCGTACCCGATGCCCGCCACTGTAATCTGAATACTCCAAAGGTGTGAAACAGAATCACTCAATTTACAGAGAACCCGGGTTTGTTTCACACCTTTGGAGTATTTAGATTGCAGTGGCAGGCAGATCATTGTACATCAATGGGCAGATCGAGTACGGGATCGATAGATCGAGCAGACAATCGATCGATCTAGCAGACTACCAAGCCCCGTAAAACGCCCCGTAAATCGGAACATGTACCATATATCGATCTCAATCAGATAAAGTGACTGAGGAAGGATAACTGAAAGAATGGGTCAATGTAAAACTTTGGCTCAGTCTGAACACTAAAATTAGGAAGAAAACTATCACGAGATTGCTAGAAGCCAATATGCACCCCTTGATATGTTTTAAAACGCAAAATCTTCTGCTGGGAATACATCCTATCGTATGTATGTTGATTTGCGCTTACTGTATTTATACTCCGTTGATGGTCCACTGTCTCCCCATGCCTGCACGCCTGTCTGTGTGTATTTTTGCTTGTCTCATTGTCCTTTTTTACTATTTTCAAATCAATTTATTTAAAGTATCAAGGCATTCGATTGAAACATTCCAATGCGTCACTTAATTAATACAGGTGTCACTTTCCATCAGTGAGTTGTTCAATTTTCAGAATGATATTATCCCTTCAACTTTGGAGAACAGAGAACAAGATCGCCATTAAATAAAGTGTATATCTCTAGTGAGTTACCGATTCATTATGACTCTTTTCCATAAAAACAGTGTTGTCCTTCCAAGGAAGGGGACGGTTTTGCTTTATTTCTAGCTAATAGCAAAGTACAGGCATGGCAAAGGCTAGCAGTCAATATTCTATGTTTTCATTAGGAATGAAGGCGGGGCTATGAAATATGTATATCGGCACTGTTACTCTACTCTTTGGTAGAGTAACCGTAATATTTTGTTCTCTCCATATGGTGTTTACTTGGTATGGGAACTTTGATACAGAAAGATGAGAACACTAGTAAAATTGATTTTAACTTAGAAATTCGAATAGAATGAGTGGACGAACGAACGAACGAATGAATGAATGAATGAATGAATGAATGAAGAATGAATGAATGATGAAAGAAAGAATGGATGGATGGATGGATTGACGGTAGATGAATGGATGACATCATGAATGAGTGAGTGAGTGTGTAAATGAATGAATAATGAATGATGAATGGATGAATGAATGATGAAAGAAAGAATGGACGGATGGATGGATGGATTGACGGCAGATGAATGGATGACATCATGAATGAGTGAGTGAGTGTGTAAATGACCGACTGACCGACTGACTGACTGACTGACTGACTGCTTGCCTGCCTGCCTGCCTGCCTGACTGACTGACTGACTGACTGACTGACTTACTGAC
>LD343294.1:151419-164903 GCA_001465055.1 Ptychodera flava
CTGACTGACTGACTGATTAACTGACTGACTAACTGACTGACTGACTGACTGAATAAATGAATGAATGAATGAATGAATGAATTAATGAATTTTACTTCCATGCCAGGCCACTCTGATGAGGTGACAACAGCGGTTGGCATTTTATAGTGTGACACAATGTCGTCATGACGATGTTAGTATATAAAATATGACATTTTACTCTTTCATGATTATGATACCAGTTTTTTTTTTGCTCAAGACTTTGTATCAGCTGAAGCTGTAGAATGCTGATGTTCATTTAAACATGAAAACTTTGGACATTCTATCTGTCATACGTCGAAAGGCTCACCTTAAGAACGCGTGATCAATCCTCCGTATGGAAGAAATCGGCGTTTTTGGGGGGGAGCGGTGGACTTCGTTGGCGAATAATACAAACATAGCCTTACTGATACTCACCAGTCTTTTCTCTGGAAAGATATTTACTATGAAAATGTGGAAATTTCGAAGATTTGTATGCCTTACCATGAAACTTTTCTTCAATTGCACCGGGTTCAATCAAGTTTAATTATAGCCTACACTAGGGACGTGTAAAAAATTGGTGAACTTTTGTTCAGAATTGAATGTGAATGGTCATCTACCGAAGGTAAATTTTCTGCAGTATATTCCGAAGTCTTCAATAAGGTTAACTGACACTGAAAGCCTGCAAGTAGAAAGGCTAGCTTCAAAAAATGATTGCGTAGCTATTAACACTTAAATGACTCGTGTCAGAGTCCAAAAGCCAGTTGTCGGATGCATGCAGAGAGCTTGCACAGACCCCTGCTATTTTCGTTTGCTGTTCCTCCAAATGCTAGCATAAAGTATCGGAAAGTGACACAATTTTATAGCAAAATATACGAGATGATCACTTGAGATCTGAGCAAAAGGTTGATTTTGCTAATCATTTATAGATATCAAACAAAACGTAAATCTAGTTAAGAGCTGGTGAACATATCGATATGAATAACCACAGTGGAGGGACTGGAATATTGAAAGTGTTTAAGTGTTTGTTTGTACAACTTGGTAAATTTTACACAGTCTGCTCAACCAACGGCATGTTACTTTTGCTACTGATATAAACTTCTGAGGCAATTACATCGAGCGCAGATGATAAAATTTACAATGCGATAGACAGAGATAGACATACAGACGGACTGACAGACAGAGACAGAAAGCCATACAGCAGATAGAGACAGACACAGAGAGACGAAGAGAGGCAGACAGAGACAGACAGTCAGACAGGGAGATGGGGAGAGGGAAAGGGAAAGAAAGACAGACGGACAGACAGGCAGACAGACATCTAGATAGGCAGACAGGCAGGTAGGCAGGAAGGCATGCAGGCATGCAGGTAGGCAGACAGACAGGCACGGAGAGAGACAGAGATATGGACACATACACTGACACTGCTAGTGTTACACCGTGGAAAACAATCCAGGGGCGGACAATGTTACAAAGAAACACAGAAACAAACAGATTGTCTTGGAGACGACATGGCATGACAAAGCAAGGGATCTGAAATCAAAGAAGGCACGGAAACAAAAAAGCAGAGTTAGACATTGAGAAAGTGGAGACTGAGACAGAATGAGAGACACAACATGAGAGAAGAAATTGAAGTTAATAAAACCTAAATGAGAGGACGAATGAGATAACGATGACGTGTTGCAGTGGTTTTCGCCAACGTACATGGACCGGCCCGACCGTTGTATAGCTTCGAGTAATTCGCTTTGCAGTTTGGTTTCCTCTCTACAGTTGTAGGTTGTCGAATGTTGTTCGGTGCTGTCCGGAATTGGAAGCGCGTTTACCCGACGTAACGATCTATAAATCACTGATATTTTCCACCAATCAGCAGTTTTACTGTGTTTAAAAGCGAAAGTTCGATTTTTCGCCCGAGTGAATGTCCAAATTTCTGTTGTAAATTTTTGGTTACTATTGGTCGTATTTAATATTTTTTGAATATAAATCTTGACAAATCATCTTGAAAAGAACAGCCTTGTTTGCGTATCATTATTCTATGCAAAGGTAGAAGCAATAAAAGCGAAATTGTATGAAATAATTTATGACATAAAATAACGTTGTTTTTCAGTTAATGAAGGCTTTCCGAATGAATAAAAAGCACGCATTTCTCAGCAAAATTCACACCAATTCTGCAGACCAACATAAACGAAGTCTTCGCACAAGGTAAGTCTGGCATGACGTATATTGTGTGCTCCTGTTGTCCACTACTTTGCATGTGATGTTTTTGGCCTGTGTTTTCCCGTAGGTTAGGGTCCTTAACACACACATGATTTGTTGCTTCTCCTATGTTGCTGTAAGGACAACGTGTGCTTTTACAGCCTTGCCAATTTTCCGTACGATGCAATCACCTGGCTTGAATCGTTCGGTAGAATCTACTTGAAAATTCTCTGTTTTTATAATATTCTTGTAATTTTACTATATTCTTTGCTTCGGTTGATATTTCAAAACAATGCAAATTTTGAAACTATGGCCCAAGTAAGCTCTCACCATCGTACGTTGGCAACTTAAACGGCATGTAAGACACATTTTTATACGCAGAATTTAAAATTGCTTCGTTGAGCAATGCCACCGCTTGCAAATGAGCGAGGCAAATTCAGATTGAATTTTTTTAAAATAAAGTCTATTTATAATAAAAAGTCGATTTCTCCAGTATGGTGTCCTAACAGAACTTCTCTTCGCTGTTCGTTATTGGAGATGTTTCAGTTTGATATTCTCTGTTTATTTTCCCCTTTCTCGATAATTTTCGTACACTAATGGCCACAAACTAAATTTTTTCGCAGCTCGATTTTATTCTTCCTTGTCATACGGCTCTTTCAAAAAAGACGATGACTGCGTTGCATATGTTTTGTTTGCCCTGCTTGGAATTACTCCGTTATTCATAATGGTTTTCTACCATTACACATGCATTAGTTATAAAAATGCAAGCTACTCCCATCATGAAACATCGTCAACAGGAACCATCCAAGAACATTTCGTAGATATCCACGTCGCAATAGTTTATTTATTTTGATTCATAGTAGTTACCATTGGCACAATCTGTGACACTTATCAGAATGTACGTCATCGGAGCATGGGTGTTCGTTTCGCTGTTGCTGGCTGTTTCAGTTTCATGCGAGGAAAATAAGGTACGTTTGGTATGGACAAAGAAAGTATATTCAGCTGGCAAGCACATCTTGATTTTGTGTTTTTCAACATGCATCGCTCAGGAATATTGCATATATCGAGAGAAAAGTTTAATTTCCAGAAAATTTTAACTGTCATTTGTCGTTTGTGGACCACGGTATCCGAATAGCTATATTTACAATCAATAGTTTGCTTTTGAATTATTTTCACTAACAACGTCTTGGTACCGTTTGATTGACTGTTTTCACAGACAGTTTGGATTCATATAGACAAAACATTCATCCCGTTCGCATTCACCGAAACGTGCGTTGAATTTTACGGATGAAATACACTTCCCTATCACATCAGTATTCTGATAGTCCACACTCGTCTCAACTTACGGCGAAATTTACTATGACGCCTCAAATTCATTTTTTCTCAGAAATACCCTGTAAAGCTTACCGATGCCAAAGGAAATGAATATGACGGGATTGTTGAAGTGAGTGTCTCGAAAGAGGAGGAGATTTTCAAGACAGCGTATACACTGAATGAAGACGGTGAAGTTACACAGAAAGGAGTGGATGGTCCTTACACTGTCCGGGACACCAACAAGGTAAAATCTTTAGTGCACAATCTACATATCTTACGAAGCTTAATATTTTCATTCATTCTCGTCAATACTTTTCGCCTGGTTTAGTTGTTGGTTGCTAATTTATAATGTATTATGACAATTGAATAATAGCTTTTTCACTTTAGTGGTATTCATGGATGGCGAATGCCAAAATCACACACCACCTGTACACCTCAACAAACCAAATACAAGTGCGTGTGCGTGGCCCTGATATTGCAACATCCTCTAGCCAGTAGACCAAGGCGTCGTAAGTCAAATTTTCTCGAACAAAATTGTCAAAAATTGTACTTTGAAGCTTGCCTTCCCGTGCCTAAAAAATAACATGAAAATCATGACTTATTGTTGTAAAATTTCATTCATTTATATGAAGCCCACGTGACAAAGACTCGCGACCTCGTGTGTTTGCACAAAGGGACACAGCCTGTCATTGACATATTGTACTTATTTCAAGGCTCATTTAGAAGAAGAGACGCAAAACAGGGACAGGGATGTGCTACGATTTTATTCAACGTGCAGGGACATTACGCAGTTGTACAGAAGGACTGTAATTATATTGTCAAGCGATGATGACCACCATTTTGTTGGCCTATAACGGACGCCGTCAAAGCCATAATCTGCCTGTTAGCCATGGGACAGATCAGTTTTCAATGATCATTGTTTTTCCCACAATAAATCACAGGCTACTACTGTAAAAATGCCACGGTCTCGCAGTTGTCGTAACATGTCTGTGAGCAAATGAAAGATTTCACGGAAATTTCCCGAATAACACAAGTTCACTTAACAACCTCAACAAAATCGCAACACTCTACCGGTACATGTTTCAAGGCATCTAGTAATTTTTTTTTCAATTTAAAAAAAAACAAACAGAATGCCCACAATGCCATAGCATAAATAGAAATGTGTCCGAAAATATACGTAAACCTTGTATGCTAAATTCAAGCTCTGTCATTGTTTCCCTGTCAATTTATGTCAATGCCCATCATTCTGTGACTGAGAGACATTATATATGCTCCATACA
Organism: Ptychodera flava; assembly: GCA_001465055.1. NCBI lineage: Eukaryota > Metazoa > Hemichordata > Enteropneusta > Ptychoderidae > Ptychodera > Ptychodera flava. The sequence goes on from LD343294.1 coordinate 156,201, forward strand.
ACATGTACCTTGGGAATAGCCGTGGGGCTTCATACAAAACCCGGATCCTGGAGCGGACCAATCATGTTTTAGTTACAATGGACCAGTCAGGTTATTTCTCATAGTTGCTTATGTACCAATCAGACCAAAGCCAAAGTCATTGTAGCAATTTTATCAATTTTGCGACGATTTTCCCGCGTGACGGGCAAGGAGGCTTTTGGAGATTGCAGTTTTTGTGGAGTTCAGAGTTCCAGTGTTGTGTTTGTCGTTACGAAGTTTTAATGCAATAAGAACCTCATGTGTTTTAAATGCTTTACTTCCACCGCTGGTGCCCGAGACTCGTAATTGATACAAAAGAACCAGCTTTGTCATTTCCAAGACGTCTGTTTGCCTTAACCAATTTCAACATTTTAGTCATTTTGCCTGTTTTGTGTCTTTTGCTAGAAAATAGATGCTCATGTTGATGAAGATCAAGGTGTGTGTTTTTTGGTTCGATACGATGCAACTGCCGAAGTGAGTCCACCGGATTTGATCAAATCGCTGGAATCAAAAACCCAGGTAAATAAAAATAATAACTTTTGTTGTAAGTGTGGTCATTCCATCACCTTGTACAGTTGCATGAATAGAGACAACTACCTCCACAACAGTGTCTTAGGTCGATTTGTGAAGGTAAGTAGTTTAAAGGCCCAATAGCTGTATCTTTTAGCTTTATTTTTGTGATTTTACTTCCAAACTAAAACAAGTTCGTGGGAATGTACTCATTGAGGGGTGTTTATACAAGTAGAATACACTGTCCACTGGGACTGCATGTGCAATTTTGAGCAAGATAAATAATAAACGTTTGCCCAAACGTAAAATTGCGCCCTCATGCAAATAAAACAAAAACACTGTACGTCGTGCCTATATGCATTGGAATCTTCACAGAAACAACAGAGTAGTCCAATATAATGCATAGTGCTGAATGTTTTCCACTGGGACACCATATGCTTTGTTTGCTTTGTAATGTTACCAGTTTTTGAAAATGGCGGAAGTCAAAATAACGGTTAAATTTTAATTTACTTGTCCAATTTTTCATTAGTAAAAGACTATATCCTTTAAATTTGTAGAATTTAAAGAAAACCAGAGAAAATAGAAAGCCTTTTTCAGGTCAACAAATTTCAAGAGTTACAGCTACAGGGGCTTTAAGCTCCCGGAGCACAACGTAGAGGGTGAGGCATGCCATGAATGGTGTTGTATGCACAGTGATTGGGCCAATCTTCTCTGATTATCCTTCATCCCAATATAGTATTTGTATGTATGTATGTATGTATGTATGTATGTATGTATGTATGTATGTATGTATGTATGTATGTATGTATGTATGTATGTATGTATGTATCTATGTATCTATGTATCTATGTATGTATGTATGTATGTATGTATGTATGTATGTATGTATGTATGTATGTATGTATATATGTATCTATCCATCTATCTATCTATCTATCTATCTATCTATCTATCTATCTATCTATCTATCTATCTATCTATTATGTATCTATGTATGTATCTATGTATGTATCTATCTATGTATATATGTAGCTATGTATCTATGTATGTATCTATGTATGTATGTATGTATGCATGTATGTATGTATGCATGTATGTATGCATGTATGCATGTTTGTTTGTGTGTTTGTGTGTATGTATTTAGTAGGTACGTTACTTTGTGTGTATGTGTGTGTGTGTGTGTGTGTGTGTGTGTGTGTGTGGTGTCTGCTTTCCTGTCTGTCTTATTGGCTGGTATGAATGTACAGATATATATGTATGCAGGTAGATGTATAGGAAGGTACGCAGTATGTATACATATGTCTGATTGCATACATCAATGCATACTTGCATGGAAGCAAGTATAAATTAAAGCTGCAAGCTGCGTCGCCGGAGCCCAAGCGGTTGCCATGGTTGCCAGAATAAATTAGGGAAGATAGTCTATTAAATAAACACTTTGTTATGCAGGAAAACCTTTATCATGTCGAATTTTCTGAAATAGATTAGTTTTGCCTTCGCAGTCGGTGTATTCCTGGCTGAAATATATTCCATGAGTAACGCAGGTTTTCAGCAAATGGCAATATGGCTGCAAAATCATGTGACCGATCAAACATACATTGTGTAAATGAAAACTAAAACACACATATGATGATCCTAATTAACCCTTTCACCACCATTGTTTGTCCCGAATCCATTGTTTTCTATGGTAAAGTTGGACCTGTATACAGGAAACTGGGGGTGAAAGGCTTAAAATCGAAGCACAATTTGGTGCACATTTTGTCGAAAAACCTTGCTCATATACTTATCCCTGAGTACCAAAATTCAGACCTCTAGCTCTATCGGGTAGCCCTAAATTAATTATGTGCATAATGCAGAACAAAAAAATTGTGCTGTTCCGATAACCCGACCTACCCTTTTTTTACCTGCTGTCCCTAAACTTTTTAGAACTACGCAAACACGGAAGTAGAAAAAAAAGGAAAAACCCGTAAAATCACGCGTTCGTTACTTAGCATTTGATTTTTGCTTGAACAAGGACGTCTTTTATGTTTTCATTCCTTCTATATGTATGGTACGTTCTTCTGGAAATATGGCCAGTGTTTGACTCCCTGAACTCCTGAAAAATGCATATATAAAAATAAAGTATTTTGGAAAAAAATCCCTGCCTACCTACCTACCCTATTTTTGAAATCCATGTTATCGGAACAGCACAATTTATTTGTTTGGCCTAATAACAGTGTAGTATGATGCGAAGGTTGTTACGTGAGAGAAAACGAACAAAAAAGTGAACTCAGCAGTTTCCTTTTAAAATGAACTTTATTACAAAGAATAAAACTAATCGCTAAGTCAAGGGATAGAGTACAAACTGTAAAAGTGTACAGACTACTTATCTCAGCTGGGATATCACAGAACTCCAGTCTCAGAGTTGTGTCAGTCAGTCGGATAAATGAACAGTCCTTTGGCTTGCAGGCTTGAAGTTGCACAAAGTCCACAGTATAAATCCAACGTGGGAGTGAAGGTCTTGAAAATTCTTGAAATTAATACTGCTGGAATTTCCAAAGACTTGAAGTAACACTCAAGAGACACGATCCAAAATGTTTAACTGCAAGCCTGCTGTCCCAGAATTTACACTTTAATGTTTACATAAGAGAATGTAAGAACAATCTAGAACTTGTATTGATATGCTAATTGTTGTTCCAAAATTATCTCCACTTATAGTAAACACGCGACTAATTGAATTTCCAGAACATTCCAAACGCGACTAATTGACTTCAAGGTCGTGACGTCGTGAACAGTGACCTTGAGAATGTCCTTGACTAATTAATCTCAGGTCATGACATAACAAGGTCTAATGTCAAGGACAACCCTTGAAATTTAGGTGTTCAAACCCCGTGACCGATTCATATGCCTTTCACAAACTTTGAAGTATTTGCATTAAGAATGATGCGAGAAAATTTCAGGACAAATGGTCGGACGGTTGTGACCAAAAAGATTTTTAAAGATAAATTGCAATTTTTAGAAAATTCAATATGACCGCTTCAGATTTTATTTTTTATTATTATAGAACAGACAACAGGCGAGTTATACTCCAACTTTAAAAAAGACCAGACCCCTAGGTCATCAGGAGAAGCCATTTTAGTATTTTGATAATCGAATATGGCCGCCAGGTCATGTGACCAATCGAAATTTTTGGGGTCAGGTGCATGAGTACTAATAATACGTATTACCCCTGCAAGTTTGAGAAGTTTACGGTACGCCGTTTTTGAGTTATAGGTCGACAAAAAAGTTACGGAAGAAGAAGAAGAAAAAGAAGAGGAAGAAAGCTGGACTCTCATAAAAATAACTAGGGCCAAGCCAGGTTTGCTTGGTCCCCTACAAGATGAAAGCTGAAAGCTTGTAAAAAACAATAGGGGTCCAAGCCAAAAGGGCCGGGGTCCTTAATTAGGCTTCAATCTGCGCACACTATATGTCTGCCTGTGGAGTACAAGTTGAAATGCCTAGATATAAAGGTGCATGCATAATTGGATAGTTCGATTGGATGAGGTATAGGGTGATTATAGCTGATTGATAACTTTACTCTTTTAATAACGAACGTGAACCTGATTGATTGGGTTACTCTCGTTTGCTTGCAGAACGTTGGCAATGCTGACAAAGTTATCTGGGAGAAGATGAAGATGAGCGACACTCCGATAGAAGACGTATCAGCTGTCAGTGCAGTGATTGCGTCACACTGTGAGGACAAGGATTCCTATTGGGCGGAAGTCGAGAGTGAAGAAGTCACGTGTGATGGAAAAGAATGTGAAGAAAAGAGCGCCCGTTCAGGTATTTGCTCCATTAAAAAACAAGATATGATTTCATTTAAGATAGTTGCTTTCACATCTGACATATCCATGGCGTCAATCCAAAGTGTTAATATTTTCTTTTTTCCTTGCTAGTTGATGCAACTTGCCCTTGTACATGCAGCACCGAGACAGTTGAAAAGTGTTCACGATTTTTTTGGCTAGAATGGTCATGCAGCACCGAAGAAGTGGAGAGATGCGAAATAAATTCTTAGCTCAACATAGAGGAACTGTATACCATACATCGAATCTCAATGACTTAAGTTTGGATTGACATCAAATCCCGACGACCGTCTTTTGAATGTAACAACGTTGAACAAAATTCAACCGTACGTTGATTTAGGTCCACTGTCAACTTGTTCACGTCTCCTAATTAAATAAAATATTCCTTCTCTTGAATAAATCATTTTCGTTCAACTGCAACTTGTTGTACACAATAATGTATTACATGTAAGTGTTGTCATTCTCTTCCCTGCCAAATTATATTTGACCCAAAAATTAATCATTTCTTCCCACGTTACCTCTGCATAGCAGGCGAGGGCTGTGTGTCGCCGGACTCGCCTCTCGCCACATCCCTGCTGACTGTCATAGACTAAACCGCTGACTCTGCATCAGTTTGGTGGAGAAAGGTTATCCTCCTGAAAACAGCTTATTTTGAATCCAAAACATGCATTTCAGGCACACTTACCTCGTCTGAGCATCCAATACGCTCAGCCGTGCTTCTCAACTTAAGCAAACCCCACCTTGCTGACCCTAACAGATGTAAGGAATCGTCCGCGTCCCTGTTCGCCACCGCTGTAATAGGGGTGGGGGTAGCTTGTTCATCGCTCGTCTTCTCTCTCTCTCTCTCTCTCTCTCTCTCTCTCTCTCTCTCTCTCTTTATATGGGCAGGTAAACAGAGCAGGCTGTTTTACCTGTAACAAGGTTGTTTAATTACTATGGTAACCTGTTATTGACATTCCAATCCACTGTGGACTGAAAACTCGATTGTTCACTCATTCGGTTACAATGCCAGCTTCGGCAAACAAAACATTGCTTAATACTCAACGAACCCGCAAAACACTAGATCGTCAAGAAGGGTTCTAACAACGATTTGTATTCGCTGGTTAGTCAAGCAGCCGTTTTTCAATTAGTTCCCTGGACCGTTAGGAGTACCAATTTTTGCCGAGTCTTCGACGGTCTTCTGCCAAGGTTCTAAGACAATATAATAGGGTTCGTCCATCGAGATGCGACTCTCAGAGTACCTTTTAAATTTTTTCGGATAAATATGAAATGGAATAACAGGGTCGGTAGATCTATGAGCTAAAAATCAAGGATGTTACAATACCCAGTCTCCGCGGTCTTTACAAAAGTGTTGGTTTCAGAGGTATTTTTGTGTTTGTCTTTTGCACACTTTACTTCCATAGTCGGAACAATTGAGTTGCACTGTACTTCCTAGATAAACCCATGTATTTTTCCTTACCATGTGACTCTGCCTGTCTCTCTCTGTCTGTCTGCCTGTCCGTCTGTCTGTCTTTCTGTCTGTCTGTCTGTTACTGCATATCTCACTTTCTCCCTTACGACTGATTGTCCCGTATGAATTATTATTATAATTATTTGTATTGTATAAATTTATCGCGCGCAAAAGTTTTCGAAATGTTCCTTATCAGAGGAAATCATATGACTGACTCTTGAATTAAAGCTTTCTGTATGATATAATTGTTCCCTTCAAGTCGCGAAACCTGTGCTTTCAATGATCTTTCAAATTGGCGGCTATTTGGAGGGGAGAGGGGAACATTTGTTGACGCAACATAATTCTTCTTACAAACACTTTGAAACACGATAGTTTAACCTCAAAATCTGACACACCGTCATGTGATAGTCATTGGTCAAGCTTGTATTACAATTCTTGATTCAAAACGGTGTAAACAATATCTTTCAGGATGGCTTAAGCACAAATTTAAGTCTATATATTCGATATTCGAATTAATTTACATGAGAGTTGTTAGGGATATCACTGAAGCCTATTGTACTTTACCACTCAATGAAGTTTCCTGAAAACTTTAGATTTCACTGGTATCATGTATTCACTTTTACCATGTCACATCATTAAAACAAAGTAAAATCAGTCCCTATTTAACAAACAAAGCGTGACCGCCTTTCGTTTTCTTTAAGGAAGACTTGTTAGGAGAAAGAGCATAGCATATACGATGGTCAAAGAACGCTTTTCGTCATAGATGTTGTATTTCAACAACATTTGGGCAAAAACTTTTTCCGTTTTGAAACAAGGCATTGGAACATGAGATCTATTTAGAGTAAACGTTTGGTCAGGTGAGCAGTTATTTAACTTTAACATCTATCGACTTATGTGTTTTCCAGAGTAGAGCATCCGCTACAACTCTTCATGCGTGTGTATCGGTCGACGTCGTTACATATTGTTGTGTTCATGGCACCTTGACTCTATCTATCTATCTATCTATCTATCTATCTATCTATCTATCTATCTATCTATCTATCTATCTATCTATCTATCATGTATTCCTATCGACCAGTCCATCTACTTCCCCTTCTTCATATTGAACTCTTTGTATTTTCAGTCATTTAATTTATCGGACTCTGCAGTGCCGATATGCTATTGTCGCATCAAATAAGATAGATTGTCAATCTCTGTCTCTATGACATGACTAGTCGCATGGCGATGTTGATCAGTTATTTAAGAACACTGGGGGTGAGAACATGGAAGATTAGAGGAAGATTTTAAAAGCGATCGGTGGTTTCTCTTTTACATTCTAACTCAAAGCAGTTGCGGTATTCTATCAAGGCTTACTTCTACTTCAACCTCCAAAAAAAGATGACAATTTACAACATTTTAGGAAATAAAGATAATCGAGATTATTGGAAAACTTAATGTACAACAAAATAAATGTGCTCTCATCACAATTTAAAGATTTAAAGGAGATTGCATTGTCGTCAGGCTGTTCTACCTATGGTTTTATTGATAGCTTCCTCGAAGCGCCGTTTAAGTGTGCACGTAACCATCGTCTTCAAATACAGCAGTTAACGCATTTGCAACCTAGAGGGAGCCCTTCACTCGACTGACGTTCAGCCGACGACCAGGTAGCGGCAGGCAACTACAAACCTGCCCACGCCCTCCTATAAGCTGTGGTTTTCAAACACCGACCGAGCGTGTGGGCGACATTCTGCGCATGCGGATATGATGAAAAAACCACAACCCACGAATGGAGGTCCTAGATTTTTGGAAACAACAAATAAGTAGAACACGGGAGTCACTAAGGGAACGCCGTTCACGATATCGTCTTGGGAACATGGATGCCAGACTGAGGAAGGTTTTCAATGCAATAGATCCGTAATCTCTTTTGTACATTCTAACTCAGAGCAGTCGCGGTATAAATGCAACAAAGTATACGCTATATGAAATCATGATACAAACATGACAAAACATATGCATACCGCAGCTGGCCCAGTCAGAGCTACAATCAACGATCAATATCTATCATTTGCACAAAGCTTTGGAACACAGACACTTGGTTCGGGTATCTCTGTAACATTTCTGTCGTCCTGCACTGATGTGCGTTTGCTTTGATCTCTAGACGGAGGAACGGCGGTAAAATAATTTTTGCACCTAAGTAAAATATACATCTAACCAAAGACCCTTCCTACCTCCCTCATCTCACAAAGCTTATCCAAAACTATGTATACTAACGACGTGCATGGCTACCCTATTAAGCATGTCACAACGGTTGCAAGAAATCAACAGAAACCGGCAATGGAACATTAGGTTTGTCATTTCAATGAGATTGCATCATCGGAAATGGCATTGGAAAATAACTGACAGCGTAGGACCATGGTTGAGAAAAAAATTAGAAGTTGGAAAGGCAAAGTGGCAGTTTACGCTCAGTTCATCACAGTCTCAGGGTCATCATTGTTGTCGTCGTGTATTCATCATCATCAAGAACATCAATAACAACTGATTTCTACTTTTTTCCCTTGATGGTCCTCTGTTCCAATGCCTGTCCACGTCCTGTCTGTTTTATATGTATTTTATGTTTTAGTAAGTCGAAGCTCTTTGGGTGAGAAAACTTTTCACCATCTTAATATTTCGAAAATGGAAAATCTTGTGTTTTCTCCATAGAGCTAACACAGGGATGGTGGCCATATTGAATTTCAAAATATCGGTAAATCTTGGGTAATTTGGCTCTCTAGTGTAAAAGTAAAACAATTTCTGAACAAGAGCTGCTCATGAAGCAAAGGACGTTTCTGTACGCATATAATGTCCAGCTGATAAAGAGGTAGTGTTATGGATAGGACTCATCAAAAGGATTTATGAGAGACAAGGAAATGGTTCGGATATAGCAGCGAC
>LD343294.1:184211-195183 GCA_001465055.1 Ptychodera flava
CAACTTTTAGCCATCTTTTTACTGAACTGTTTCACTTCAATTAGTACCGTTCTTAATTACCCACCCACCTCTCCACAGCCTTGTTTTTTAGAATGCAAGTATTTTTACGCGTGTATTTTTACCTTTAGTAGATTTACATCTCAACAGTTTTGCTATGTAATCTTTTACTGTTGCCTGTTGGTTAAAATATTGTAGTTTTGTATTGTAGTTTTGTGAGGTAAGCCATGAACTGTGACAGATGTTAGAATCTGTGCAGTGTCTGCTGTTACTGTCTTCACACTGCCATGTCCTCTGTCACAGACAAGTACATGTCCATTCTGGTTTATTGTCAATCCATATGGGTTAAAGACTTCTCCTGATGATTTCTTGCCATCTCTCGGCAATAAAACCCTGACAGTGTTGGACAGTGGTGTACCTATAGGTGTAAGGTAACAATTTGCAAATGTAGGTCAAAGGTCATCAGCTGATAAAACAATAGAACTGCCATTCAAACATGTTTTTCAGATGTGAAGGTGACAATTTCTTGGAAAGTTCTTTGAAAATGACAAATTAGCATGCTAAAAATTTTATTAATTAGCATAATTAATTATAATTCATTAATTAACAATATTTTGAGGCTGATAAATGTATTTTTCATCTATCTATGAATGTTTGTTGTTGAGCTGTTGATCAGTAATGATGCAAGTGTATGGCAGTGTCATTGCCTTTCACCAAGTAATTTTTGTCTCTTTGTTAATTACTAATTAGCATAATTAATGAATTTCAGTAACTTGGCTGTATCTCAATGATGGTTTGGTGTAGCATGCTACAATTTTGTGAAATTGTTACTAATGCCTTGGTGGTGTCATTGCATTTTGTCCAATAAATTTTATCTCTGTGGTAATAACTAATTAGCATAATTAATGAATTTAGGTAATTAGGCTATATCTGAATAACTGTTTGATGTAGTATGCTACAATTTTGTGAAATTTTTACTGTATCTGTTGCAGTATCATTGTCCAGTGAATTTTATCTCGGTAGTAATTACTAATTTGCATAATTAATGAATTTAATTAATTAGGCTGTATCTCAATGACGGTTTGGTGAAGAATGATGGAATTTTTTTTTTATTGTTTTTAAAGCCATGGTTATGTCATTGCCTTTTGTCCGGTGAATTTTATCTCTGTGGTAATTACTAATTTGCATAATTAATGAATTTAGGTAATTAGGCTGTATCTCAATGACGGTTCAGTGTAAAATGCAAGAATTTTGATTTAATATCAAGGAAGTAGACATCTTACTAATTAATGGTTTGATGAAGGACATGAAGTACAAATTTTGAAATTGTTGATCAGAATTGTTGGTCAAGTTAATGTTAGCTTATTTGTGATTATTTATCTGCATATTTAATTAATAAAGTTTTGTAATAGGTGTGCATCTGAATGGCTTGATATCATGATGTGTTTCCCATTTGCAGCTATTAAATTGTTAATCATGTCACATAGTATATAGATATGTTAGTGCAATGGTTTTGTGGTAATTACTTGTTTTCTTGTTTAATGAATTTTGGTAATTAGCATGTATCTCAAGGTTTCAAAAATGTTTAATTAGTAGAACTGATTTGTGTGATAAGGTAATACAATGTTATAGCAGTGTTGCCATTGTTTGTGTAGTGAGTTTTTACTTTATGGAAATAATTTATTTATATCATGGTTTAAGAAGTGCGACTGCTGACTTTGTCACCAGAACATTTGTATTGCAACTTGCCAACATTATTGGACAATGTCAACATCAATATCAGAGCTGCAGTTGATTTGCTTGTCTATCACATTTTGGCTGTGTGGCTGTAACTCTGGTATTTGCTTTCAGAAAGAGGCTTAATAAACAATGATTATAGTTTTGAGTTTATCAAGTAGGATTGAGATGTTGATGGAAGGCCTACAGATGTTTGTATCATGTAAGGGGGACGTGTCTTTAAATTATGTGTCACCTTTCCAATGTCACAGAAATATTTTTTCCAATGTAAGACCACTGAACAGATAGACTTTTGTTGTATAGCAAGACACTATCCTTAAAATACGACACTTCATCTTTTATTGAATGATGGTGAATTTTGCAATGATGACAAACCTAAAGTTTGTTTGCAATTGAATCTATGTGTGTTTTCTCTCTGTGTGTATGAGTGACCCATAATCTGTTCATTCATACAAACACTTGAAATTGCACATACAGCTTTGACAATATCGAGATATTGTTTCCCTCAATGTTCAGTCAATGCACCTGATTCCAAAATTTAGCTAAAGTTGTTTTAACCACAGTAACCCTTTTTCTGCCAAGTTCATATTTTAGCATCAGGTCAAGTTGAAATTGTCTCATAAAGTACATTTTAACAAAGACTTGAAGATTTGAACTTCCCTGAGGACAGAGACACAGTAAACATGATTTTTACAGACTAAAGCTGCTATAAGTTGTTCTAACCACATTGAAGAAGTTGATGTCAACTAAATAGTTTATAACATTACTAGTGATACAGATTCATAATGTATGGAGAAGATTATGTATTTTAATTCTAAGTAGCTGCCACATTTCATTTTTTTCAGTTTTTTTTTGTTGTGTATTTGGTTCATGCTTTACCCCCTTAATTCCTACACTAGTTTGAAACCAACTCCACTAGATTTTGTCTGCTTATATCTGATTGGTCAATTGCCACTGTTCACAGCAGCTTGGGAAATCCATTTGTGTTGTTCAGTGATAACCGTAAGATTCAGCCAACCAATTGAATATCAGCTTCTGAGATGCTGCACATTAGGCACTTTTTGTGGTTGTGTTGGGAAGTAGGGTCAAAAGTTGAACAATTGAAAATGACCAGTTTTCACCTTGTTTACTCCTCTTGTTAATAGAGCAAAATAGATATCGATAAATGTTATTTAATTGACAACAATGATAACGATTGTTGCATACAAAATCCAAGCAGTGTTTTGTAAAGTGAATGCTAATCAGCTAAATATTGTTTTCGAGTGGAACAAGAGGACATAACATCATTCAGAAAGTTACAACCTTTAAAAAGTGTATAGCTGTTATCACTTTCACTTCCTGATCTTTTTAGTGTTCCATGTACTTTTATTTCATGTTTTGATTGATATCAGTGTCTCCACATATTTTACACAACAGGGTCTGATGGCATCGCTGCACAGTGATCTGACTGAAAAATACAGCAATCCATCGAAAAGATTGCCTTTCACTCTAAAACAAACAGTGTTCTTGAAATTTCTATGGGTCCAGTCACGCTAAAGATACCTAAATGGTGAAAATGAATTGTTTTTGAGATTTGATATATCATGAAACAGCACTATATCAACTCTCAAAGTATGTTATTCTTTGTAATATTAAGGCTTCCTAACTTGACAAAAATATACTTCAAATTTGGCTCCCAAAGTAAAACCTTGAAAATAACCAATGTCCCTACATCAAAAATGAAGAGAGACAATTAACCATAGTAAGCTGTGTGAATATATCAATGATGACTCAGAATACCTTTGCTGTACATTTTGTATTGTTGGGGGTTGGGGTTGGTGGGGGTGGGGGGGGGGATTACATCTCTTCACTATGACATAACTTGATGTAACTTGACTATTCAATTTATACCATTTATTAGAATAGGAGAATTCATAATTATAATGCAATGCTCAGTCATGACAACATGATGTCAATACTGTTTATATTAAGAATGATTTGTAATTCCTGGCTATGTACCGGTATACCTATCGAATCTGAAGTAAAGTCTGTTGTTCAGTCTTAGGTGCTTTATTCATTGATTTTGAATGTTGTATGTGCAAGACTTCACTGTTTGAAATGTATGGAATTACCTTTGGTTTACATACAATGTTTCACCTATAGAGGGCGTTGTGCAAATGACACCCCATCTGATCAAAGTCCGCAGTGTCAGCTCTAGTGTGTTAATGTTAAGATAATGCAGAGTGTCTGTATTTCACAAGCAATAAGCATTGAACAAAATTGAAAAACTAAGTAATGTTGATGTAAATCTTTTTATGATCAAAAACAACATTTGCTGACTGGTTAGTCCAGCTAAAATACAGTTTTCAGCAAAGAAAAAATCAGGAAAAGGTTGAGTATTGGGGTCAGTGAGAAACTGACAGAGATAAGTTTTACATTTTAATTAGTTTGAGGCCTACATAGACATCACTTAGCTAAACCAATGTAATAAAGTTACTACTATGAGTAAAACACCAGTGAAAATTTTACAATTCAGTTTATGATTGGCCAAGGCAAGTGATAGTAGACACAAGGTGTGGTACGTAAATCTTCACTATGCATACATTATACCAAAATCTTGATAAAAAATTTGACGTATACATATTGAATAGAATGGAATGTACTTCTTTATTCACCTTTGTGGTAGAGTAAATGAGCTTAAAGAGGTGAAGATGGTAACAAAACCTCTTCTCTAAAAACTGCTTGCAAGGTAATCTTGATATATGTTCTACAGGATTCAAGGGGTAATGTAGGTCAGGTGTATTCAAAGCATGATGATCTCACCAATATTTTAAAGTTAACGCAAATTTTATCTTTTTTGGTCATAAATCTTCTAAGAAATTACTGATGTGTTAGGTTTGAAATTTGCTATACATGCCTTTGGCATGATAATATTTTAGTTCCTCTAAATTGTGATAAAATTTGAAAGATTGTATTTTGGGGGCAATATTTGTCATTTTTGGTAAAAAATCTCCTTGTACTAAAAACTGCCACAAGTGTCACTGCCTTGCAGTCTCCATATTTGAATTTGAAATGATAGGGTCAGCAGTACATCAAAGAATAAGTCTTGTTTGGTACTTTGACAGTCATTGTTAAAAAATTGATAAGCATACAATGCCCACTATTGGCTGAGCTTGTCACTGCTGGTTTGGTTTCGAAAAATGTTCAATGTGGGAAGCCCAATAGGTATCAACAAATGTTAGAATTTTAATGAAAATGCAACAATAAGAGTGAATTTCAGGATCTCTGCAAAATTTTACAGAAGTTGCAAGTTTCCTGACAGCAATAAATAGGTTGTAAATATCTGTCAGGAGATATTAAAATTTTTATGCTTATTTTCAACAAGTAACAATGTTCTATTTGCTGTGATGCTAAGTATTGTTAAAGTATGTGCAGCACTAGTACTAGACTACTTCATTGAAAATTAAAAACCCTTCTTGTACATGGTGGAAGATTTGAAATTCTACTTTCATTTAACTACATGTATCGTTCATGCATACAGAATTTGACTAAATCATATTTTTATTGATATCTTCCAGGGTGATAAGGACATCTGATTGCAAACCAGTGAAGATGAATACTGTGAGTTAATTTTTCACCATCATACTCGTTCTGATGAATATGCAGTTGAAATTCTACTTTGACTTTGAGGGCAGTATTGATGATGCTGACAACAGAATGATGGCTGCCACAGTTTGAAAGTAACGGTGATGGATAATCTGATTGTGTAATGGTGAATCTGCAGTTGAAATTCTACTTTGACTGTGAGGGCAGTATTGATGATGCTGACTACAGAATGAAGGCTGCCACAGTTTGAAACTAATATTGATGAATCATGTACATCCTAGCGAAGACACATACATGCGACTCCCAATAGCTCTATTGGTGGTGAACTTTTAGGACAAATTGAACACAGATTAGAAGAAAATGCAACCACGTGGTCATGGGCAGACACAAAGGACTGTTTCTCTTCTCAAGAGACTGTGTATTTCGAACATACAGAATGCAGGCAGTGAAAGGAACTTATATGCAAACAAACATAATAGATTAAATGGTGTGATTGGTACTGCACAATGTAATCATGCAGTGTTAGGTTTACTGTTTCATTTCAAAGATTATACCTGTCAGATGGATTGTCATAACAGTACTTGCTGGTTTTCCTATTTCTCTATTTTTGTTCTAGGTCTACAGATATTTATGTTTTGTATGCTTAGTGACTGGTCAGTTTCTTTGGCTGGAATATATATCCTTATATATATATATATATATATATATATATATATATATATATGGCAAATTAAGTGTTCAATGCAAAAGGCAATATATATATATATATATATATATATATATATATAATCTCCTAGTATTTCAAACAAGTGTGCTGTCATTGAAGACAATGGTTCCCCCAACACAGCGGCAGTATCCTTCCGAGCCTCTCCTTTTCCCCAGTTAAAAAACCTTACAAACTTTGACAACCATAGCTATCAAAAGCTTTGACGTTTTTGCTATATTATATATATTATATATATTACCTTTACAGCACTTTTCAGTAAATTCCTTCGTGCCCACTCAATTTTCATCTGCACAAGAATGCTTACAAAGAACTTCAGTGGAAAAAAGTGCCAACCGTATACCCCTACTTCTGACGTCAGAAGTATGGGTATACGGAAATCCTGTAAACTGTATACCTGTAGTGTGACGTCATATTACAGGGATAACTGGGTCTATATATGTGATATGTATATATATATATATATATATATATATATATATATATATATATATATATGTGTGTGTGTGTGTTTTGATGAAATTGTCAATTTTGAAGTGTTAATGCAGTATTTTGAATAAGCTGTGAATGTCTCTCACACTTCCTACGCATAATCCATTGTCCAGAACCGTTGTACATAAATTGATGTCCATCACCAATATCAAAGAAAGAATATCAGTGAAAGTATATGTCTGCACTATTAAAGTTATGTGCTGAAGAGCGCGCTGAAAAATGCAACTGAATGATGAAATTCATGGCTTGTATTGCATTGCATTGAATGTCGAAATTAAAAAACACACTAACCCCACTATTGGGCATTTCATAAACAGGGTGATCCCACCATGAATCCACTGCCCCCCCCCCCAGGCCGAAGAAACTGACCAGTCCCTAAATGTATCATATACACATAATGCAGTTTAGTGAAATGCATGTTGTACATTTATGTGCTCTTTATTACTGCAATGTTTACTATTTATCTGGATTTCTGTCCCAGAAGTATTTTACTGCAATGCCATCTTCCTCTACACAGCCAAGGTAAACTGTTAAAGTTATTCACTTTTGAGCATTGTAGAGCCATATTCAAGTGAACCCCATCCAGTTCACCTGGACTCCAAAGCCAGCCAATCTTACAAGATTGCATATGACAGCGCCCTCTACGACCACTTGACTTGAAATATATCTACCATTTCTTTCAAGATACTTGCTTCAGTTTCTATCCTTAAACTATTTCACTGCCACCATTGTCATCCTCTACAAAACCTGACCTTGCCAAAACGATTCTCTTGCCAGCGTGCCAAAGGCACATTCAAGTGAACCCTATTCAGTACACTATGAATATAATAATAAGGCCAAAGTAATTAAATTCTTTGTTTTGCGTCCCCGACCGCGTAGGTTTTTAAGGTTTTCATGAAAAACACACACAATGTATTTGAATAGGAAATTTTAGGACATGACCGCTTAGCTTTTCTGAACTAAAATTTTGTTACATTTTTTTATTTGCTGCAATCAAATTACATTGTGTTAATTTTCTTGTGTGTGTTTTTCAGCCGCTTAGACGCGTACCTTTTCCCATTTAGAGTGGACGCAAAACAAAGAATTTAATTACTTTGGCCTAGTACTCTTAAAAGATTTTATGTTATAGCGCCCTCTACTGCCAACTGTGTATTTTCGATGTTACTTAAAGCACTTTCAGGACATGTCAGCACTTCTATTCAAAGAGAGAAAGGAAAGTTTTTTGTCCCATGGGGCACTTCTTGACTTGGAATCTGCATTTACATTGAAATTTGTGCACATTTACTGTTACATATTGACAAATTTGTATGACTATGTCGTTAGCAATGACTTATATTATATGCATCTCTTACATACTAACTAGTAGTTTCCCATTTCAAATGTTTTAGTTTATTTGTGAATGACTACCATATGCTTTAGTTCCATGTTTGATGAAAATCCATTAAAACAGAAAATGATTTGAATCGTTGAATGATGCATTGATTATTGACTTTTCATTTTTCATTTTTGTTCCCATTTGCCATACATGTATGGCAAGTTGGAGATCATATGGTGCAAAAATGTCTGTATGTAGTCTGTCTGTTTGTCTGTCTCTGTATGTATGTATGTATGTATGTATGTATGTATGTATGTATGTATGTATGTATGTATGTATGTATGTGTGTGTATATATGTGTATGTATGTATGCATAATGTCTGTTTGTATGTCTGAATGTATGTGAGTAGGTATTTATGTAATGCATGGATACATACATGTACGTAGTATGTAATGCATTGATACATACATGTACATAGTATGTCTGTCTGTACACACAAAAAAACGAGAGAACCGCTGCACCTGTTAAGCTGATTTTTCGTTAGTGATGCTATATGTGATGTAGATCTGCAAATGAGGTGTAAAAATGTGAAAAATGTGGAAACGGTCTAAAATCAAGAACTCAGGAACTACTCATCCGATCATTGTCATACTTAGTTTGTAGGTACCTCAGGCAACGCACATACTGATTTGATTCAAATATTTGTTTTCTATTGTTAATAAATTTGTTTTCTCTCTGTTTGCCATTTTTGTCAAAAAATCTCTGAAATCAATGATCTAATTGCTATAATTCTTGACCACGGGTGACATCATTGTCGTCAGTAGGTGCAACGCACGTGAACTAGGTGAATGAGAGATCAGACTAAACAGAAGAACGAATGATACAGAAATTGTGAGAAAAACAGAACTAAAAGATATGTCATTTATGCATGTTGAACTTTGAATATTGGTTTGGTGGGAGAAAAATTTGAACTTCAATTATTTGTTTTCACCACGCTGTGACGCGAAAATGATGTAAGAACCCGCAATTACCCGGATTCCCAACAGTTGATAATAATTGGTTGACAATTTCCTAGGAATGACAAAAATAGGATTTGTTGAAATTATGGGGATATTTCTATGTTTGTATTTTAGGGATATTTTTACCATTTTTGGACCCCCCCAAAATGTTTTGAAACTGTTTATCCCATTCCAAATTAAGTGTACAAGTAATTATTAGGTGAAGCATTTCATATCTCCTGGGGTATAAGATTGATTTGCAGTGAAATTTTCTCCATAACCATTTTGTGCAATGCCATGTGTGTACTAGTTCTGTGTATTTCTCTAAAATGGGAGCACAGTGTCATTGACACTATTTATTAAGGAACGAATCTTGTACGTAAAACGTAATTTGAACATTTTTAAATCCAAAAGTTATGAAGTTGAAAATAGTTCCGGGTCACTTCCAGTCAACTGATGATTGCATGCAGCCTGTGACTTCATCAACAATCAACTATTAAAGCCTATGGAACTCGCGTATGAGGAATGTAATAAGGCCAAAAAATAAAATAAAATAAATTGTGCTGTTCCGATAAAATGGTTTTCAGAAATAGGGTAGGTAGGTCGTGCATATTTTTAAACGCATTCCTTATTTTAATGCGTGTGGGACGGCTTTGGTGTTTAGTCAATCACTTAATCCGCTGATACGGACAGCGGATTAGCAAGTTGGCAATGTTTTCGGAGCAATTACAGTGGTGTATACACAAGTACTGTTTGAGAGGAGATAAGGACTTGTAGGTAATAATAAAGCAGTCAGACGGTGTAGAGTTGAACTCTTTATTTGAAATATCACAGTCAAAATTAATAAAATCAAATCACTTAAAGGTAAACCGTTGCACAAAAGACACCTTCCTCCCCACCCCAGGGGACTTTCCCCTGTACTCTGTGGTTAGACAACTATAATCTGTTCATATTGGCTTTAACTGTAGCAATTGGAAGAAATATTCTTAGGAATAGTGCTTTATCATAAAAGTTCAACTGTTTATGGATTCAAAAATGTCAAGTGTAACCTGAGGAACCAAATGAAGATACAGGAAGACTTTATGCGTATGTTTGATGTACTGTTGGCACATGTTTGTGAAAAGGCGACCTATTTAGTGCTGTCAATCTTTGTGTCTGTGAGTTGCAGGGCATCTTGTGTTGGGGTAGGTGAATTGTGTGCTTATTTTTGGAAAGGGTAGTGTTGTGGGGTGCTCATTAGTTAATGCTATGGTAGAGCTATCTTACCATATAATTTATTTGGATCTTGTCAAGTATGTACCATTACTTTGAAGGGGTGGCTGACTTGTGTAGGGGGTGAATAAATAAGCGCCTAATAGGGTTTCTATGTCTGGGGAGGAAAAAAGTGGGCTAACAGTTAGTGTAGTAGTGTCAATAAAAGGATGGGTAATTTTCATGACAATAACACTTTTAGATAAACGAAAATGGAAAGAAATTATCATGCCAACGAACGCCACAATTTCCCTGTGCCCCTGTCACATGGCAACGAGTTATTAGTAGCACATTTGCACGTTCTACGGACGCGTTCGCATAAAAGTAAAAATTCAACTTTTCAACTAAGTTCAAATGCACTAACAACATGTTGCCGTAGGCCTAATAGAACGTGTGAAGAGAGGAGCTGCCAACTTTCTCAGCTAAGTTCAGCAACGTACAGTGCTTGTTCAATAAATCATACGTTCTGTTCTAGTGTTCATGTACATTGTACAGATGCGTTTGCCTAAATTAAACTACGTCCTTCTTCAACTTTCTTAACTAAGTTCAACTACACTAATAAGATGCCGATGTAATAGAATGTATGAAGCCAGGTAGCGAAAGGAATATACATTCCCGGCAAAAAGGTTCTGCGCGACTAAAAAGTTGTTACACTGCTAGTCCCGCCTATATTAGCGCGCTTATTCAGCCCCTCACACCCGTCGGCCACTCCTACAAAGTAATGCTACAGTCGGCTGAGCTCTTCCCTGGCAGCATACTTGTCAAGATCCATTTACTAGTATTTTAGGATTCTATTTCAAACCTCTAGTGTATTGATAAAATGAAGCAAATATTATTTGTTGATATTGCTGACTTGTAACTTTTTCAAAGCA
>LD343294.1:195201-209317 GCA_001465055.1 Ptychodera flava
CCCGCCTAAAAGGAAAACACATAAAAAAAAGTGCACACACAGCTGGGCCAGAGAAAATAAGTTCAACTAAAATCTGTTGTTACTTATGTCAGGAGAGTACAACTTGTACAGTTTTTGGGTCTGCATTGTGGGCTTACCAATAAGGCAGGAAGTTTGGTTTCTGTTTAATATTGACCGATTTTTGACAATTTATGCCAACTTTTATTTATATGACCGTTGATGTAATTCACGCAAATCAGAAACCACAACGGGTAAAGTTCTGATATTCTCACTGTAGGCTAACCTATGGAGCTATTATCGTAGGAACGTTATCAGTGTGGGATCAAAGTCCTTTTCAAACATTTTATGACCTTGGAATGATATCTGACTTACTTTCATGCATATTAGCAACTAACAAAGCACAAACCTTGTACTTAATGGAATAGACCACCATTGGAGGTACACTGTGAATGCGATTGAGGTATCCACTTCAATAAATGTTACACCTCTCGTACATATTGCACATCTAATTCTAGAAAGATGGTAGAACTCTGCTTTTTATTGTTTGATGTCGATGAGCGTAGGCAATGTTTTTAATCGATGATCTTTGATGACCTTCGACTTTTCTCCCAATTTGATGGATTACCTGATATAACCCTATACCTTCTTTCTTGTTTCTCTCCAACTACAACAGGTGTAGCTATGGTATATGGTGGCATAAGTCATGTCATGGAGGGTTCTATTTCAATGACTCTTTAACCTCAATAATTATGGCCAAATCTATCCCTAGGCTAAGCAATGTTTTTGATATCTTGAAGAACCATGGGATGGTACACAAGATCCAGAACCTCCATGACCCGATTTGCCACGTTTTCTTCAATACATTCCATGGTAAGTTCAAGCATATTTCATGTGAAACGTACAACTATAAACATTGCAAAACACGTCGTTGCTACATTGATGTACCTACCTCCTTCGACCTGCCTCAACTGATAATAGACTTCCTTCTGTTCTTCAGGAATGTCAGCATCATCAACGATTGCCTGGATACGTTCCTGTAGACTCCCTTGTTTTGCAGTCAGACTTGCCTTGGCGGTCGTCTTCCCTGACTTCGCCTGGACCAACTCTTTGAATTGCTCAATTATACTTTGTTTCGCTTTGGTGGGAATTTCAAAGTCATGAACGATGTTCTCAACATAGTGAATGAGTATATCACCCTGTATCACCAGCTTTCTTCCATGCTTGTCAGACTTATCAGGCCCTAAAGGCAAGAACTTCTGGAATGCCATCATTAATTCTTGCTTTATTTCTACCGGGATATCTACTTCATCAATTATGGCCCCTGTATTTCGGACGAACTCCATTCGATCAAAAACTAATTCAGAGTGATTGTCGTTCAATTGTTGTAATTCCGTCTTTGTCTTGATCCATTCATTTATAAGTTTATTGACTTCAGATGTTCTACCTTTCTCTCGTTCCTCTGAGATTCCTCTTAGAATATCTCTGTCTCTAACTTTCTGCCTTGTCATTGCTTGCTCTGTAGTAAGAGCGGCCCTTTTTCCTTGAATTTCAGATTCCAATTTCTCATTTCTCTCTTGGATCGTTCCAATAGGCAGTTTGTATATGTTCTCACCTGAATAAAGATATAAATGGTAATGGTACACAATAATATATTTTATGACTCAATTATTATCATGTCTCACGCTGAACTCCATAAAAACTGCCAGGTCAAACAAGCTTAATGAAATTGACTAATCATATCATTTGGCAATTTTGAAATTAAAGGTTTTTCTTCAATGCAGTGAAGGTATTACTGTAAGGGAAACACTAAATATAAGGTACTAAATGTGATGAACAAAAATATGACCACACAGCTTATTTATATACTAAATTAAAGGGCAATAAGTTGTTTCATGTAATGAATTATTACTAGCGGTCATCCAGATCGATACTTTCTTTGAAATTGTATAATGTCAAAAATATTTTTAGAACAACATCTAACATTGTATGCATCTCAGTTTATCAATAATTTCATAAATGTTTTAACGATATATCTATCCATAACACAGAAACAGTCCACAAACGTACGCACAAGCAGACGTCAACACTAACACTTATCTACAAAACAAAATCTCCTTATCCCACTGAACAAAAGTTGAGACACATACGTGAGCGATCCATCGATCGAGTCGTCCATCTGGGTAAAGAATGTGTTTAGCAATGTGTCTACCCATTCGTACTTATCTATGTTGTGTACACATAATATGAACGTACTTTCAACGTCTGCTAATTCCTCCAGACACAAAAGATATTCTTCATAATCTATCGATGTTCCTAAGGACAGATAGAGGGCTCCAATCTCATCCAGCAGGCTCTCAGACAAGAAGGTACTCTTCACCATCCTGTGAAGACTTCCACTTGAATAGTCATCCATCAAAGACTCCAGGGCTTCCAATGACTGGCAATCCATGATATAGGAAATGCTTCCTTCACTTGTTTGATGTAACCTCATACCGTTTCGGCGCTGATCGAGTTGTTTCCCTACCAACACAGCATTGTCTTTTGTCCGCTTGTTGGAGTAGAAGGCGGCATCAACATCCTTCACTTTTTTACCTTTCTTCGGAATGATACCGTCTGGTCGCACTTTTATTTCAATTTCACCTAAAGTGACAAAAAATGACAAACTTATATACGCAATGCATACTTTTTGAGTTCTTCTACACGAACAGCCTTTGGTTACTACGCTGGTATATATTAATACACACAAAATGTTTCACATATACAGTGTATCACAGTTTCCACACCAAAAATCAAATGGGATTTTTACATAATTTGATTTGATCTGTCACATATACGAATAATTATATACTAGAAAAATAGGTCTGAAACAAATCTCGCGCACTTAAATGCGTTTTAAATGCAGACCATAAAATTGACATTTTATTTATCATCATGACGTTTGTGGCCGCTGCATATATAACTAACTTTATTTTCAAATAACATCTTACGCAACTTTGTTTTCTTAACAACGGAAATTTTCAATTTGGTAGTAAAAATCCCTCCGTTGTGTATTTATTGTGAGAAATCGTGTAACGCCAATTCTATTTTGTCTTAATGTGGTAAATTATTTTTATACTCTATTTCATTTACAGCCTCATATGCTCCCTTGTTCCTTTAGAAGTATTTTGAATAAACCACACAACGTTTATTTTCTTACGTTGACTGCGCTTTCTCTTGTTTTTCTTCGTCCATAGCTTATGAGAGGGAGATTCTGTTGACCTTCGTTTCGTTTTAGGGACATCCGGTGCACCTTATAAAAATATAGATGTTTTCTGAGTTAAGGAAACGAGCACAGAATGAACTTCTTCAAAATTGATTACAAAATTTGGGTGATTCATATCTTCACATCACATTAACCCATCTACGATAAACACGCTTAGCAATTGCATTCAGGCTAATAGTATGTCGTAATACAAATCGCAATACTGATCAATTTATTAAAGCCCTCTTTAGAAGTTCAAATATAAAACATTGTTAGCATTAAAAAAATATATGTCGAGTTATATTTTGTTTCGGTGATCTAGATGTTTGCACTGCCCGACATGTCATTTTGTCCTTAGATATTCTTTATTCTCTTTGGATTACATTGACCACACAGGACGAGCGGGAAACGAGTGGCCGAGATTATTTATATTTCATTGAAGAAGTCAATTTCGAAAATTTGATTGAGTGTGGTTACTAGCAGTTATTGAAACATAAAAAGATATCTCTCTCTCTCTCTCTCTCTCTCTCTCTCTCTCTCTCTCTCTCTCTCTCCCCATGTATCCAGGACTATCAACTTGCTTACTTTGTTTTCGTTTATGTCCATGACTTGACTTCTCATTACTTGAACGATAGACGCTTTCTGCGTCACCAGATGTTTTGGTTGTCAGTAATAATGAAGGCGCCAGATCTCTTTGCTGCTTTCCTGTAAAAAGAAAAAAATACCGTCAAGGACAGTGTGCTAATATTTGATTTGACTTGGTCAATGAAGAAATATTTAAACCAAAAAAAACAAGAATGACAAAAGTAAATAAGGTCTGAAACTTTAGGTACTGGATGTCAACTTTCAACACAGTCCTTCATGGTTTCAGCAGGTCTGCCAGTATGTATCAGTTTATGAACGATGACAGAAAATAACTCAAGGTCAGTGGAGAAGGCTGTTTCAGTCAATCGACCCCATAATGTAACTATCGTGGTGTAATGTAAGAAACATGACTACTGCATCGATGACATATAATATGTGATGATATATATATATATATATATATATATATATATATATATATATATATATATATATATATATATATATATATATATATATATATATATATATATATATATATATCTTACTTTGCCTCCGTTTTCGCTTTCGTTTTCGTCCTGTGCTTGATTTCCTGAAACTGGAACTGAGGATACTTTCACCATCGCCGTGTATGTGTCGCTGCTGTTTTCCTGTAATAGACAAAGCAATTACACATAAATTCAATCCGTAATCCTACTGTCCCATAAAAAAGGCAGCCAGAATCGATTTCTGCAACATTGTTGCAAGATGTACACGGAAACCGGGTTCAAATTTTGTCACGAAGCAACAGTTAGTCCGTTACAAAAGTTATAAATGGTGGGTAGATGATAAACGTCATCGATTCAGAAAAGATAACACTAAACACGGTGCCTTTTGTTATAACGAATTCAACGACAGTGATAATCTCATTCGCGTTCACAATGCCTTTTAATATTTAGCTGAAAATATGTAAACCCTTACAATCTCCTGCAAACGGAACTATAATTTCTTTCTGTATCTATAGTTTTTGACCCTGAGGGTAGGAATTAGAAAATATTACCTGCTTCTAGGTCTTTCTTCTCTCCCGAATTTATGTCGTCCTTCGTTTCAGCCATCTGAGTCATGATGCCACCCACTGAATTATTATCGACGTTAGCTGTGAAAAGGATTTAGAACCTTGGTTTATGATACTGATGACATATGAAACTGGTGGTCACGGGCGGATGTCTCATACATCACTCATGTAATAGTACAAAATAATGAATTCTGTATATGACTATGTTTCATGGTATGATAATAGTTACGCTTCTGTCTCATAACGTGATATATGCAAACAAAGGTTTTTCATCTACCTCACATGTGATGGGCGATTATATGCAAAATGTGGTAAGGACCTTAACCCAGTCTACCATCTTGTGTATAGTAGGTGAATAGTTTTTTGTCTTGTGCAATCTACAGTTTAATGATGTTAATTCTGTGTATCCAATATGGTGTGCTAGTGATCTTAGCATCCATTTGTCTGTGAAAGTGTTTTTGAGAACATATGGAACATATGGTTATGGAACATATAAGTATACGAGTATAGCTCTCATGTGAAGTTGGCTTTAGTACATTTTTCATTCCCAAACTTTAGCAATGATTGGTACATTAGTTGATATGAGTTTTTGCAATTTTGACCATGATACCTAGTATGGCATACAGCGCACCAAAAGAAAGCAGTGATTATACTGAGCTTCATGTTGGCTTTTTGACAATTATGTCCATTGGCACGGCACAGACAGACAGTCTTATTTCTCCACAGTAATTATTGCCATTATTACATTAATTATGGAAATTCTTTGTTCAAAAATCTACATGCATATCTCTCTCTCTCTCTCTCTCTCTCTCTCTCTCTCTCTCTCTCACACACACACACACACACACACATATCCTCTTACTTTGTCTCCGCTTTCGCTTTCGATTTCGTCGTTTGCTTGATTTCGTTTCACTTGAACCTAACACACTTTCGCTATGACCATACATATGTCTCTTCTTTTTTGCTGTGAAAATTAATGCAATTACATTAAGCAATTCTGTAATTTTAAACTGGAGAAAAATCAGGCATATTTAAATGCGTTTGACCACTGCTTAAATATTAGTCATGCGTCTTCAGCGAGTAAAAGTAACGGAAGTACAAAACAGCTCATAAATGTATAATTTCAATCACCCTCAGGAAAAAGATGTTTAGATATATTACACGACCCCCTTTCCGGAGAAAGATAAAAAACTAAACACTGAATCGCTATGTCTTAAAGAGTTAAACGAGGATGATCCATTTAGTCACTTTTATACTTGCTTTACTTCGTTGAAGCCACGTACCGTCAATCAAACAAACCAACAGTCCAAACAGACCGTCAGCAAGAATGAACACAAGCTACCATTTCGAACCCCGGTCTACGAATTCCGAAATATTATCCAGTGGTTATACCTGTTTCAACTTCAGCCTTCTCTGTCAATTGTGCTTCACTTTTTGTGTCAGGCGCCCGAGATATTTCGTAGTCACTTGACTTGCTATCAACGTTGGCTGGGGATAGAAGTGACAGCATTTGATTGTTGATGCTGTTTTAGATAAATATCTTTGGACTGAATTAGAATTTGATTTTGGGAGTATATTGTATAGTCCGTGGCCTTGTAATTGGAGTCCCATGCATAGCATATAAATGCAAAATTATACACTAAAATTTGAAACTCAGAATGCACTGGGAGGTAAAAGTTTATGTTAAAATGGCCATCCCTATTCTACCTATTTCAGCTTATCAGTCAACACCTTAAGACAGGATTTCCAGCAATATACACCAACGGAACAGGATAATCCAAAGCAGATGATATAACATAGCCGATTATGTTAGAATAAATTAAACCTAATCCATAGCAAAATGTGCCCATTGGTTTTTCTGTTATGATTCATGTGAACAAAAGTAAGGAAAATGACATCGTAACTTGGAACAAAACATGGGGCCCTGCTTTCGATAATGTTTGTAGAGTGGGTTAATCGACTTAACTCTTTGGAACCATGCGGCATTCAGAAAAACGAAAATATAGCTAATAGAAGAGAATAAGACAACAATCAAACATTTATATTGACAAAGAAACACAAACAAAACTCAAATCGTAACAAACAGTCTAATGGCATAAAATATCTTTGCAACAAAAATATGTATTGTGTTTAGTGTCTGTTTTCTTTTTTTGTTCTTATGTATTTATACTTACATTGCTTTCTTTTTCGTTTCCGCCGTGTACATGATTTCTTAGCACTGGAAGCGGAGGCACTTTCACTTTCGTCATATGTGTGTCTTTGCCTTTTTGCTATAGTAATGGATAAAATTAAGAATATGGGAAATAAAACATTTTACTTACAATGGAATAAGAGACTTTGAAGACCTGGTAAATCAAGAACCAATGTTACCAAGTTTGAACGCGACTACTTTCTGAAATGCAACGTTAGTTTTCAGCAGCTTGAAGTTGTTGAAGTCAAGAAATGGTTTATGAAGGAACAGTTTCAGTGACTCTGCATGATAAAATTGCTTACTATAACAGACAGTTCTAACACGCTATCTAGTAGCCACTTTTTCATATTCTTAAAGGCATTAAGCTCATTCCTTTAAATACCATATATCTTACTGTACTTTGAGTCTTTTGACGCAGCGAATAATCATTTGACATAAAATCCAGAGTTATACCTGCTCCACGTTCATCAGTCTTTGCCAAGTTTGTTTCGTCCTGTGCGTCCGACGGTCGGAACGTTTGGATACCTTCTACGGTCTTATCACCGTTGACTGTGGACATAAATAACAGTATTTGTTATTTAATTTGAATGAACCAGATTTCGGACAGACAAGAACTGTTTGGTTCAATATCACTCTAAAAATGTTCTTATCTATCTGTCTATCTTCTATCTATCTATCTATCTATCTATCTGTCTGTCTATCTGTCTGTCTGTCTGTCTGTCTGTCTGTCTGTCTTTCTATTTATCTATCTATCTATCTATCTATCTATCTATCTATCTATCTATCTATCTATCTATCTATCTATCTCTTTATCTAAGTATGAATATGTTCTTGTGGGAAATTAAAGGGATCGATGCATAGCAGAGCGTTATAAATAACACAAATAACTTTAAGTACAAAGTAAAAATAGTGACAACATCACTGTTCGCTCCCATATAGTTATCAAAACAAGTCAACAATTGTATGAAACATGGACATACAAATACAGACAGTCTGACATACACAGACTGGCACAGAGTGTTGACATTGACCCCAAGTATGCCTTGGCCCATGGAGAGTGATAAAGATATGACAAACAGCTGAATGTAATGATAAAATAGTTAAGTATAGGCCTATACAGGCACTGAGAGTGAATATGTTACAGCAATTTGATTAGTTTCTTTTCCTTTTCTACTTCTGTGATAATTTTTAAGACAATCAATCTGCAAGGCAGTTTATGTATTGACAAATATGTTATCTTTTAAAAGCACACAGTAAACTGTTCTTGATTTTTCATTTACAATATTTGACATAGACTGAAATACATGAGATGCAACCGATGTTTACACTTTGCCCATACACCAGATACATGGAGAAATTTCAACATACAATCATCAACTCAGAAACCCTAGAGGAAAAAATAAACATTGTTTTCTTCCAGAACAGCTGGTACATCCACATCTGGAACAACTTACAAACCAATTACACAAGGATGATGACACAAGAGATAAAGTTAAACTGTGGTGAACTTGACTATTCCTTTCAAATCCTTACCTAACTTGACATTTCACATTGTAAACTAAAATACACTGCATGGTTAATTGTGCACAAAAATACATCGGGATGGACCATTTGATAAGGGATGGTGTCTGGAAGATCGATGAGGTACATTATCTTTTTATCCGATCCATTGTACATTCTTTTTTCCCCACTCTCTCACCTTTTCTTTTTTGTCAGACCTTCTCTGGCTGAATTTTTTTTATTGGCATTTGTTTGGAATTTTTTCAAAATCTGCCAGAATTTTTTTACCACATTTCAACACCAAATACAGTTTACTATATCAAATGCTTACTAAATCACCACATTATATACTCTTAGTTCCAGTAGGTATAAAATTACCAAAAAATCTTTAAAATACAAAATGAAAGATATCCCAGTAAAACTGAAAGTTTCGTAGTTGTCCAAAAACTTCAAAATTCCGGATTTCAACTTAATTTCAATATATCTTATTAACAAAAACCCTAAGGACCAGTTTACCAAATATCAAAGCAATCAGACTGGTAAATTTTGAGAAACAAATTTTTTGACCAAAAATGAGAAAAATTGCCCCCCAAAATACAAAATTGCAGATTTCATCCTAATTTTAAATATATCTAATCAACATAAACCCTAGGAACCTGTACACTAGATATCAAAGCTACCAGATCACAAGTTTTTGGAGAAAAATTTTTTGACCAAAAAAGGCAAAAATTGCCCCAAAAATAAAAAAAAATTGCCAGTTTCAACATACCTTCAATACATTATATTAAGATTAATCTTAAATACCTGTATACCAAATACATGTATCAAAGCTATCAAATCAGCAGTTTTTGGATTAAAAAAAATTTTATCAAAAATTGGGAAAATTGCCCCAACATTTCAAATATGACAATATCAATACAATTTGTACAAGCATGACTGAGGTCATTCTGAGGAACATGAATATTAGGTTTCATAGCATTCAGACGAGCGATTTCAGAGAACAAGATTTTTTGACTAAAAACGGAAAAAATACCCTAAAAATACAAACATGCAAATTTCATCCCAATTTTTGCACACATAATTTAGAATACCTAAAGAAATCTGCATACCCAGTTTCAACCAAATCTGACCAATGCTTACTGAGTTTTAGCCATTTGTAGGATTTTTCCTTTTTCCCCCCTCATTTGCATATTTTTGGCACTGACATGTTCATTTGAACAAATTCACATCTCCACCCCTAGGTGCACCTGTACACCAAATACTAGGACAGTAGGTGCTACGGTTTAGGAGTTTTTGATCCGGACGGACTAACAGACATACATACATACTTACATACATACACACAGACGCCATTTTTCCACCATATACGAATACCTCCCATTTGCATATATACATATGCATATATGGGAGCGTAATAATATCTCATAGGTAAATTTCATGCATCATGCAATCTTCAGACAGATAGATATAACTAAATTACCCTTATCTCCTCACGCTTAGTTATATAGATCTGACGTGACTTATATTGTTTTTATATGGTGTTTAAATTTGATAATTTCATAATTATGGTTTTTTTGGTGGTGTCATTTTGAAACCAACTCCGAGTGTTTGTTCAACGGGGTCAAATTAAGCTACAGCTGCATGCAGAACTTGGACAGTATTATGAAATCACACAACAAACGTGTTACCCAGTGCAATGATAAAAAACTCACTGATGAATGTAAATGCCGTAGCAAGGCCAATTGCCCACTCCAGGGGGCTTGCCTGTCTAAATGCATAATCTATAAATTAAGCTACTGTAACAAGCGATGCAAATAAGGGGAAACATAACATCGGTCTTACTGACAACACATATTCAAAACACGCTATGCAAATCATGTCCAATCTTTCAGAAGCAAGGCATATGCTAACAGCACAGGATTATCAAGCATGTCTGGTACTTCAAATATAAGGACAAACTATTTAAATATCATTGTCAATCCTATCAAAAGCAAGTAATTACCCAAATGTGTCTCAGAAATGCAACCTTTGTCTTCAGAGAAGCTATTCATGATCAATGTGGACATGTCCAACCTGTTAAAAAACGTTCTGAGTTAGTCTCCAAGTGCGGACACGAAAACAAATTTTACTTGTCAAATTAAATCAAACCCACCACGAAAATCGTGGACCAAACTTGATACTTGTATGTAAGCACCTGAAACAAATTTCGTACAATAAAATCTACCTATCTGACGATCGCATGTATGCGTGAAACTCGAGTACCAAACATACTTGATATGTTCTCATATTAATATGTAATATATATATATATATATATATATATATATATATATATATATATATATATATATATATATATATTCACCATCTAAAGCTGCGACAAAGTTTTTGTTGACGTCATGTAGGTCCTCGGTGACCTTGTCCCTTATATAATCTCTTATTTTCCTTGCTCGAGCCAATGCTGTCTCGTTCTTACGTATGGCTGATGTTATTCGTTTGGTCAAATCCTTGGAATTCTTATCCATGCAAACTGCACTTTCTTTTGCCTCAATTACGTTTACATGTTGACGTACAAACTCCTCGCTGTGAGACCTTCGAGGATAGATAACCGGTATTGCTGCGCACATGGCTGCAAGAGTGAGGTTCGCGTAATTCGTTGAAGATGGCAGAACAAGTACAAGATGAGAAGATAACAATTCATTGTTAATTTCTATTGTACTTGTCATGAAAGTTGGCATAATCTTCAATACTGAGCTACGCTGCAGCTTTTTCACAATCTTTTTCTGTTTGCTAGGTGGTATTCCTATAATTTTCCATGCCGGTGGAGTCTCCTGCAACCTATCGATGTATTTGGCGGCCTTGTTTACTGCTCTAATGACGACATCAAGATTATTAGGATCTTCAAATTCGTATTCTTGAACGATGGATAAAATTTGAAACCTTTCATCACCGAGCACCTGTAGTTTGTCTGATCTTTGTGGTGATAAGTATTCCTTATTCACCATTGGAGAAAGAGGCTGCTGGTTAGTTTCATGGTAGAGCCATCTGTACCTTTTGAATACACTACTACCGACTGAAAATGTACACTTGGCATCTTTGAATTCCTTTGACATGATTCGCTTTCGAAACTCAAGTTCCTCCTTACTGCAACCTACGATCAACGGCGTAATGTCATCTTTATCGAAGAGATTGATCAGATAACAAGACGCCTTCGGAAACACCTTCCTCAGGATTTTAAAGGCAGGTATTGAAGTGAAGGCACTGAAGCCAAACACGAATTTGACATTTGTCAACTCTTCTAACTGTGGAAAGTATTCATCGGGGCACATCAACCAGTCACCATTTGGCTCTCTGAATTGGAGTAAGCCCTCCTTCGTCGGAAGTTCAAGGGTAACGCCGAGATCTTCAGCTTCGCGTTCCTCTTCCTTTGTTGCTTGTAGAGCAGTACAATGGACAGATATTCCCATATCCTGTAGTAGTCTGATCACCAGATGAAGACCATCGGTGACTCCTCCATGAATTGAAGGTCCCCATCGTTCACTTACGATCAATGCCTTTTTTACCATATTTCTGACAACCAAAACACAAGTGTCGTTTTTATTTAATGATTATTTTATTTAATGACAGGGTAAGCAAACGTTTTTGTTGTCCCATCCATCTTTGCATGTTTTTAATATCGAAACACCTTGCCCTGTGTATTGCAACGCATCAGAGCTGCAAAATGTATATAATTCTGTAATATACTTACTGTTAGGTGCTTTAAATAAAGTTATTTGTTTGCCGTCCGCGTGCTGGTAGGTTTCAGAGAAAATTAAGAAGAACACAACATTAACACTATCACATATAAAAATAATATTTTTCCAAAAGAAACCAAATAAAAATTGAGCTAATATTAATACACTTGTGTTTTTTTGTCTGTATTTGTTTTTTCCCAGGCTGGCTGGTAGGTTTTCAAAAATCCAAGGACGGCAAACAAAGAATGTTTTTGAAATGGCCTTACAGTAAAAACATCAAAAAGTGCCAACACAGTCCGATGTCACATTGCCTAAATACGTGTTTCCTACACTGAAACTTATCTTGTCTTTATCTTGTCAACTTGATATTTTATAATGAGATACATCAAAGGGCTTCGGATAAAATTCAATGTTCCGCTCAGTTACATCGAACATCCGGGGTATCGCGTTTCATTACACTTTTGTTAACCCTACTGACGCGGTGGTAATTCAGACCTGGCAAGCTGAAAAGTCTCGCTGACCACTTTATTTCCGTAGTTTTCATTAGTACAATAAGAAAAGTGCCGCTATTCCGAGTTTTATATGGAGATGACAGCAGCAAAATGTTGGCTCGATTTTTCTTTCTTTGTTTCATTATCGATGCAACCCACTTTCAAAGTAATCGTTCAATACCTGAATGACCAATCGTATCAATCATGCGCAAAATTCAGAACAAAAAACAAAAATATAAACAAATTTTTAATCTACAAGCCTCATATAGCGAAAGGGATAACACACAAGTCGTTTAGAGATCATAGAGAAAAAACAGTTATTCAATGTCTTAAGTTGATCAAATCCTCAAGTTCAAAAATTTAAAGATAGTAAAGCAAGACCTGGCAATAACTTGCTGTCAGGCCGTGTGACACTTTACAACCATCAACTAAAATCTGGCAAACATTTTATCTTTGTGAACATAACCCATTAGAAGATATAATGGCTTAATGGCCATATCGATCTTAATGGACGATCGCAAAGATAGACAGCAAATCACCCCATCGCCTTGCAAGTATTTGGTAATGCTCGTATTAGAATACCAAAGTAATGAAACAATTGAAAATGTTTTGTCAAATTGCATCTTAGTTCTCTTCATATCGAACTATAGAGGGCGCAAGTGTTGCCTAACCTGACACTGTGAGACTGCCTAGCCAAACAAATGGCTACGAAGCTTGTAAAGTATGACAGCTCTCAGGTGTTTCACGCAATCTTTAACGGCTCTACTCTTTTCAATAGATATTTTCCTGCAATATAAAGTGTCCATACGCCTGGATTCCATCGGCAAAATTCGGGGTATTGCCCTATAAGCTCACTAATCGGCGTCTAAAGTCATTACCTGGAGTGCTTACCTTTTGGTTTTCGTTGGCGTTGTACTGCCACGTCGGCCGCCATTGCTATCTGAGCGTTCAGTATGTACACCTCGTCTGCTGTCTGAAGTACCCGGTCTTACGCGAGAGCTTTCCATGTCAAATCGGGGTCTGCGCCAATCAAATCCAAAGTGAATAGTGGCCGATGCAATCTACAATGACGTATTTCTGATCAAAGATAACTCTAAAAGGTCGGTGAGACACGCCAAAACAACCATAGGCAATAGGCATGGCGGCGGTTACAGTGGTTACTCCGAGAGCTCTCCTGTTTGTTGTGATTTTCTACAATAGTTTTTGTCAACTTCCAACAAGTTGGACATGTCACCATAAGGTAACTCCTTATGAAACTCACTGCGACAGTTTCAACCATGTTCAATCATTACAGGACCGTTTATTCGAAATCTCGAGTGT